>CAJUYH010000346.1:0-19121 GCA_910591685.1 Galerucella tenella | reverse complement strand
TAGTAGTAGTAGTAGTAGTAGTAGTAGTAGTAGTAGTAGTAGTAGTAATAGCAGCCGTAATAATAGTGATGTACTATTTCATCAGTCGATATTCAAGCAAGTATATTTTTCATCAGTATATATCCAGGCGCGTCTTGAGTTTTATACTTTGTATGTAGGCGCCCGTCTCATCATTTATATGTATTGCAGTATTAAAGATTGAATTGTATAATGTGACAATGAAAGAGCTTTTTCATCAGCATATACGTATACACAAGAGCTCTACACCTATCTCTTCATAAAAGTAGAAGCGGTGAAAACTGATGCGGAGTGTAAATTGTATAATGAATCATTTTTCAATAACTCGTGTACAAAATGAAATATAGAGAATAATACTGTTACTATTTGATTATCCTAATAAATGAGTTGGTATGGAAGAGTGACTTAGTGTGACCTGAAAATAGCGCAATTGACAAACTGACGCATAGTCGATTATAGTAATATACTTGTATGCATTCATCTATACTGTACTAAGAGTGTATATAAAGTTACAAACAGCAACAACGTGACTGAACACCCGTCAATTTGCCACAATTCCGTCCCTTTACACATATCCATTGTCTATATCACTCCATATACAGTTTAATCGCATTCATAAACGAAAACGGACCGAATAGGTCGGTAATAATTCCTATTTTTGCTTTTTTTAATCATATATATCCATCAAACACCAACCCCTGACAATATGACGATGTTTTGATATATACAAAGCTCATATTAGTATAGTGTGTATTGATGATCTGTTACAAGAAAAATGGCCGCCAATGATTCTTCCGCAAAGCTGCCATTCGACAAGATAAAGTTGCTTGTATATGGTGAAATGCGACAGTCAGTTATGTGCCTATCAGTGTTACCCTCACATAAGTGAAAGGAATTATATGAGGTGGTGTAGACGAGAAAAATTGTTGGATACGGGTCACTCTACCAGTGACATTTTCGTAACAGTTGATTCACAGGACGAGTTATAATCGCCGATTGATTGAAAAATCAAATTGCTCCACCCTCTGTATTTAATTGCAATTCAATTGATGAATTATTTACTTCAGTAGTAGATGTTGTGATATATAATAGCGATGGCTTCTGACAGGTTGGTAGGAATTTTCAAAAATATTCTCGTAATGTTTTCAGTGTATCATAGAATCATATTTGCGTCAATATGCGTCAAAAACTCAGAGTACACTGTAAGTTCTAGGGTGATGACACACAGCTGTTGGTAGACGTTCCCAATGAGTGGTACTATAAATCAATAAATAATTTTCAGTTCCAAAATGTACATGCATTTTTTTGGTCAGATAATACAAATGACGTGAAACACTATGGGAAATAAACAGAGAGTAATCAAAGAGTTGTCAAGTGGTGGTAGTGGTGGATACATATAATAAAAAAATGAAAAGTAAAACATCCATTAAACCCTGCGCGCGGCTATTCTATATTGGACGGGTGGGTCATCTGCCTTGGATAAGTCTAATTCATATGTCGACTCGAAAATCAACGAAATGTAATCAATTTATCTTTATAAAATTTATCCAAAATTAATTTTAACATTGACCATTACAAACACTCGGCATCCAATCGTTTTTTTTTTTCCACACATTCGACGACTCGTCTTTCCACCGTATGTAAGTGCAATGGGTGCACTTTATAGGCCTTGTTTAGTAAATTAAATAGGCAACATGACATAATCGTGCGCTCCTTTGATTCGGTGTTGTGTGTTGTCAATTATTAATGTATGTGTACGGATTAAATAATGTAAAAATATAAATATTTGGCAATTGTAGAACAATCGTAAATTATTATTTACATTAGAAAATTTATCGGTTTTTATTTATATTTAATTGTATATGGTTCATATGTATATATTATGAATTGAATCACCAATCATTTTTATCTCATGCAATCAGGAATATCAATCGTTTTATTGCAATAGATGAGATAAGTCGAATTAACAAATAAAGAGTAAAGTTACATTTAAATGAGAGTCATGATATATATATATATATATATATATGCTGTAATTTCTTTTGATATCACTTTATAGCAGAATGGAATGGGTAGAAATAATCGAACCACGAACCAAAGAGCACATGTATGCCAATCTTACAACTGGAGAATGCGTTTGGGATCCGCCACCAGGAGTTCCTGTGTATGTAAACGAAAAAATGATTATTATACATTATTCCGCACGTTATTTATAAAATTTATTATGGTAATTGTTCGAGAGATGTTTTGCAATTACTCAATTTTCAGGAAGAAGACTGATAATAATCAGTGGTGGGAGTTATTCGATCAACATACATCAAGATTCTATTATTATAATGCAACATCGCAAAAAACTGTCTGGCATCGGCCAACCGATTGCGATATTATCCCATTAGCAAAACTTCAGGTAAGCGAATTTAATATATTTATCAAATTCCTTTAAAATTATTTTAACTTCAACTTGCACGATCATGCAAACCATACATAATCATCGGTATATTATTCTTCCAACGATAGACCATTTTTCATACAATGTAGCAGGATAAAATTGAAAATAAATTACATGTCATGTTCAATTACTCTTTCAAACTCTCTATTTTTATATTCCCATTCTTATATTGGTGATGATCGTGTACATGGCTGGTATATACATAATTATTCTTTTCGGTAATTGGACAATGATTCATTGGAATAAAAATGAATATACTAAGATATGATTATTTCCAGACACTGAAGCAAAATACAGAACCAGCGTGCAGTGGTAGCAGTGCGCCAGACAGTCAAACAACAAGTGAATTGAAACGAAAGGAATCTGTGTCAACTCAAACGCAGACAATGTCGGTTGAACAATTGTTACGATATGATCATCAGGAAAATCCAAGTGCGGCGGCTATTGCAGTGAGTATAATACTGTTCAAGTCGATGAATTATGATACATTATCGAAAATGAAAAGTTTTTGAGCTTTACTATATGTAAATGTTTGAATTACAGAAAGTTGGGAGTGGTGTGTGCAAACCTCGTAGCTCGAGGATTGGTGTAGATTCCCAATTGTCACCTCCATCGCCATCTTCGTCCACAAAACGACAACATCATCACCATCACCATCATCATCACCATCATCAGCACAATAATAGACATCATTATCGGGATGGATGTCATCAACAGGAGCAAGTATCCATTCGTAGACATCACAATCATTCGCAAGATTCTGGACGTTCTAGTGACAGCTCAGTCTCGCATAGTCGCACATCCTTGGAATCATCTACTTATCGTTTATTAGAATCACCTCATCGCCATCATCAACGTGCCAATGTGCATCAACAACAGCCACAAAGTGCCATCAATCGTACTCATGGCACTGTTGGTGTCAGTCCAATGGAATCGCGATTGCACAAGTGTGGTACCCTGGAAAATGTTAAAAATCATAAAGCTACGCCACCAATGTCAGGGGACCCACCACCATCTCTCGGGCTCTCCCTTTCTACGAGTACACCGCTGTTCAAGAAAAAAACATTTGTCGAGAATCCACCGTTAAATACAAGAGAAGGACGAAGTATAACGAGTACAGAATTAGATCGAAGCAGGAATGGAGGAGGTAAGTTGTAGAACACAGTATACATATAGTATATAAATGATCGATCGTATCACAATATTATGAATTGTCCATAAAATGAATTGAATAAATAGGTCGAGAAAGTGGCCGTGGATTGTATGGGCATGAGCCAAGTACTTCACCTCATCGCGAGTCCGCGACTGATTTGAAACTATTTAGGCATGAGATGTCGACCTATCGTTCACCTGAAGTTCAATCGTCGCACAACTGTAATAGCCAAAGTAACGATAAATATGTTCCGCTCATTGTGGAAAATAGCAATCGTTATCACAGAGACCGTGAACGTGAATCATATCATAGAGATAGGATCAACAGTCTTGAGAAAAGTAATGCACCAATGAGTTTCTATTCAGGAGTCATTAATCCACGAAATCTCAATAAATCAGACGTTATAGCAGCTAATATTGGGAGTATTGGTCGAAGGCATCATGGTTGTGGTGGATCTTTGTCGGATGCGAGTACTAAGGAAATTTATGGCGCCATGCTCACTGAGAAAATGGAACCCGGTGGAATGAGCCTGTCGAGAACCAAATCACCGCACGTTAATGTCACTAAACAGAAGAGTCTCGAAGTATCCGAACGAAGTAAAGTGCAAGATTGGGAACAGGACAAAGACAACGATGATTGTAGCAGGAGCAAGTGCAATAATGTAACGGATAGCGGTACACAACAGGCATTAGCGAGAAGTTACAGTTTTGTTCAGCAGCAGATGATGAGACGGCGTGATCATGATGACGATTCTATGCATGAACGCTATCTTGTTAGCCAAAGCCATCATGATCATCATTCGAGACACCGTCTTGGTAGCAATACTAGTAGCAGTAATGGTAGCAATAGTAGCTGTAATAGTGCCGTTGTCGATGAGTTTGGTGGACATATTGAGGAAGAGAATGATGTGAGAAAAAAACGTAGCAATGGAAATCCTAGTCCTCCAGTGTCGCCTTATTATGGAAATTTATTGGTCGACGCTGATCATTTGTTGCCACTTCAGCATTATATACTTCAACAAGCTAAGCTCTCTGGTATTTAAGTTATCTATCAATTTTTAGGATTATTATAGTATTTTTGTAAGCACGCGTATTGATTATTCATAAAACTTATTGACACAGGCTGTTATAAGTTTGGGGATCCATTATTAGTTGAAGAAGGGGATGATTCATTGGATGAAGACGGTGGACAGGACGTTGAGGATAGAGGAGACAGAGTGGATTTAAGTGGTAGAGTTGATGACGATTCGGACGATCAATTTGCCGACGATGAAGCAGCAAGTAATCAGGGAGATTCATCAAGCCAAGAGTATCTTGAAGATCATTACGCAGGTTAATGACAATAATATTTTTGTTTTTGTAATTTTTTTCATGTTGTTCATCAATATATATATATATATATATATATATATAATAGATATTGGAAATTACGATACTGCGGGATTGGCGACATACTACAATACTGCGGAAACTTTAACAAGATTGCATGCAGCAAGCTCCACGCAAGCAACATTGCCTTCAACAGCCCCGCTGGCGCCATTAGTACCGCCACAAACTAGTGCATCAACAATTTCAACACATTTAGATATGAGAGATAGCAGTTTGGTTGATGCAACCACAAGGCCAATTTCACTTCCAGCATCAACTGCTTTTACAAGTCTAGTCAAGAGTTATGATATAGCAGATGGCGATGAAGGACGCCGGGATGATGATACTACAGGTGGTGGTGGCGACATTGAAAAATATGCGCAAGATAATTTGAATTTGAATTGTGGCAGACCGAAGGGGCTTCGGTTATTGTTTCGAAAAAAATTCAGTGTTCGTGATATATTGAGTTGGTCCAAAGATCCCATACCACGTCCCATGCTCAACGTTGTTGAAGGCGAGAAGTTATTGAAACGTGAAGCTTGCAATTTATTTAGACTTGTTCAAGTCTATATGGGTGATAGAAAGGCAAATGTGGGAATGACTTTGGACAGTGTAGCCACCGATATAATTAATACAGTTTTTTCAAAACCACCGCTGAGAGATGAACTTTATGTGCATATTTGTCGTCAAACAACAGAGAATCCGAGAAAAGAAAGTTTAAGAAGAGGCTGGGAATTGATGGCAGTGTGCTTGGCCTTTGTTCCACCGAGTGCAACGTTTGAGCCATATTTAGAGGGATATATGAACAGACATCGCGACCCAAATTTTCAATTTCCCGAGGTTGCCAAGTGGCCAATTCATGTACAAGTTAGTCATTATGCAACTGTTGCGTGTCGTCGTTTACAACGAATTGGTGCGCATGGAAAACGACAGCCACGCAAAGCAACTATCGAGGACATCGATCAGGCGCGAGTAAGTTAATTTTTTCGTCAATAATATCGTATGCAATTGATACCATATATATGAATTTTTTTTCGATTTTTTTCCTCATCAAATGGTTTTTTATTATTTTTATCATTGGAAATTTTAGCTTCAAATATTTCGGGCGTCCATGTTTGGTGCTACTCTCTCAGAAGTGATGGCTTTACAACGAGATCGATTTCCACAAAGGGAATTACCGTGGGTACAAACAACATTGACACGTCAGGTGCTTGTTAGGGGCGGAACTTTAACAGAAGGCATCTTTCGCGTATCGGCAGACGCTGATGAAGTTAGCGCACTTAAATCATGTTTAGACAGATTTGAAGATGGCGCAAATTTAGCTGCCTCTCAGGATGCACATGCACCAGCTTCACTGCTTAAATTATGGGTTCGTGAATTGTATGAACCATTGATACCTGACTCATTTTATATCGAGTGTGTATCGATGCGACACGATGAATCTGGATCTTCAGCAACATCTGCAGTAGCAATTATTGAACGATTGCCGGATCTAAATCGTCGTGTACTATGTCATCTTATACGATTTTTACAAGTACATGTTTTATTAGCAATTCTATATTGTAATTAAATGCATATGGACAATAGATAATTATATTTTTCATACATAACGATTTATTACAGATATTTGCGCGACCAGATGTTGTTACACGCACTAAAATGGATGCTAACAATCTTGCAATGGTAATGGCTCCAAATATTTTGCGTTGTACTTCCCATGATCCTCGGGTAATTCTGGAGAATGCCCGTAAAGAAATGGCTTTTGTACGTATACTCATCGAGTCATTGGAAACAGCTTGGGTCGATGATCTGCATTGATCATTTCGCCACCAATATACTTTTTGCACTCTATATTCTACAATCTATGCCAAATAAAAAAACTCCGCTGTACATTAACTTTAATAGTTCATTCATTTATAATAATTATAATAAGAATAATAATTTTTTTTAATCATTATTTAATTTGGCTCTTGTGTTCATTATTTTTTATAGTCGTTTTGACAATTTATTTCCTTATATTTTGCCGCGCGCTTTGGCAACGCGATATAATATTTAACCGATATGCTAAAGCATTGTCACTATCAACTTTTCGTTAATAGTTAATGATATATTTATATTTAATAAATAATGAAAATCAATCTCATAAATCTTACATTATACTTCGAAGATTATTATAGTATGTATCATAATATATATGTTTAATAGTGCAATCACATTGTAAATGTAATTTTGCCATTGTCTCATCTTGTTATTGCATCACTTGCTCGGGTGTAGACTTTCAATTTAAATGTAAGATAAAGCGTTATTGCCTTGTATAGTTGCATTTTGCGCAAAAGCCGTTTTGTATAAGTAATAAAAGTTCATTTGAATGCGTGGCGTTTAATGTGTTTATTGCCAATTGTCGCCAACAGAGGCTCGTTCGCAATAAATATTTGAAAAATAAAATAAAAAGAAAAAAAAAATGGATGTAGAGTGTGTTATTGGTACCTTAATTGTGAAAATCATCATATCGCCACTTGAGAATGCACCCTAGTGTAATTGATTTTATGCGACTGTTTTCAAATGCACAGTACCATATATATATATATCATACATGTCCAATTTTTAGTTGATGCGGTTGTTATTATACATGTCAAAATACTAAGAATAAAAGTAATGAAAATATAAAGAAAAGCACCAAAAAAGGGTTGTATAATGGGAAGAAAGGGCAAAGGAAAAGGTGGAGATCTCGGCCGTGCCTTGTTACGCGATCGTTTTGGCAGTAACAGATTTAAACGTGGTTCTGGTGAATCGTCAATGGTGAGGTTATAATGACACGCGGTGGTCATGGAAATTATATAAAATATATGATATTTTTGATAAAATAATTTTGTTTATTTTTGTTCTTCTATTGTATAGCTCCATACTGCTGAAGTGAATGACGGATATCAATGGGATCGTTTAAATCTCAAATCAGTGACTGAGGAAAGCTCTTTTCAAGAGTTTTTATCTACAGCAGAATTAGCAGGAACAGAATTTCACGCAGAGAAGCTCAATATAAAGTACGTTAATTCAAAAAGTGGAATAGGTCTACTTTCGAATGATGAAAGAGATACACTTTTGAAAATTCACAAATCCAATCAGGCGTTATTAAAAATACCACGGAGACCAATCTGGAATGACAATACAAGTGCTCATGAATTACAAACACAAGAAAATCATGATTTTTTGGAGTGGCGAAGACAATTGGCTGCACTTCAAGAAGTGCATGAATTGACAATGACTCCATATGAAAAAAATTTAGAATTTTGGCGACAACTATGGCGAGTAGTAGAACGCAGTGATGTTGTTATTCAAATTGTCGATGCGCGGAATCCATTACTTTTTCGTTGTGAAGATCTCGAAAAGTATGTTCATGAAGTGGATAAGAAAAAAATAAATATGATACTCATAAATAAAGCTGACTTTTTAACTGCAGATCAGAGACAATTTTGGTGTGAATATTTTACCGAAATTGGTGTCAGAGTGGCGTTTTTCTCAGCTCTTGAAGCTGCCGAATCGGAGAAAAAATCTGAAATATTTGGCAAGCATTTGAAAACAAAAGTATCGCAAACAATATTTGAAGAAAAAGATGAAAGTAATGAAGATTGTGACGAGACTGATGATAATAAAGATGATTGTCGTGACAGTGAAGTTGAGTTATATTCTTCTGATGCTTCAGATTATAGCTCTCCAAGCGAATATGAAAGTGCTGATGATGCTTTTGAAGATATACATATTGAATATAGTAAGAATGAAAATTCATTATCAAGCAGGGGCGAAGGAGTTGAAATTGATACTGCAACACGTGAAACAAATACTGCTGAACTGTTGTCCAGAACGCAGCTAATTGACCTCTTCAAATCAATGGGTAACGAAAAAAAACCATACACAGAGGATATTGTTACTATTGGCCTTGTTGGTTATCCGAATGTGGGTAAAAGTTCTACGATAAACGCCATTTTAGCAGATAAAAAAGTCTCAGTTTCAGCTACGCCCGGTAAAACAAAGCATTTTCAGACATTATTTGTTGATAAAAATTTATTATTATGCGATTGCCCGGGATTAGTGATGCCAAGTTTTGTTTGCACGAAGGCAGAGATGATTTTACATGGAATATTACCAATTGATCAGTTACGTGATCATGTACCATCTGTTACATTGCTTGGTACATTAATTCCACGACATATAATTGAGGACACATATGGAATTATGCTCCCATCTCCAATAGATGGTGAGGATCCAAATCGGTGTCCAACAGCAGAAGAAATTCTAAATACGTATGGTTACAATCGTGGATTTATGACGCAAAATGGTCAACCCGATAATCCACGTTCGGCTCGCTATATTTTGAAGGATTTTGTCAATGGCAAACTTCGGTATTGTGTTGCTCCACCGAATAAAAATCAATCTGAATTTCATGTATTTCCGCCAAGACTCAAAATAATTTCAGTGAACAGAGTGTTGCCATCTGCAGCTAACAGAGCAAGTAGAGGAGTTACAGTGAACACTGCGGAAATGGATAGGATATTTTTCCAAAATAACTCGGCGGGTATCCATATGAAAGGGCTTCCAGGTCAAATGAAGATGCAATGTTCAATTGATCTTGGTGATAAACCTTGGAAGAAAATAAATAAACATGTGAATAAAAAGAAGAGAGAAAAAACTAAGCGATTGTATGGATATTTGGATAAGCATTGATGATTAATTGATGACTAATAAATGAAAAGTTAAACATATAATTCACATGTTGATATCAATAATAGATTTTAATATATTGCATTTATTCTTTTGCCTGTGAATGTTTTACAAATTTAATATAGTCCATGTTTTTTCATTTTATATCGTGTGCTAATAATTATTCCATATACAGTATAATGATTCTTCTTTGTCAACCATATGATTTGACAATTATTCCAATGGCGTGAACTTCATGATTTTTGGACTGCGAAAAAATACCCATTTATTTGATGTCATAATTGTTTTTTTATCGATTTCATTAATTACGGGTGCGTTCCCCAATAAATAAATTATATAGTTGACATATTTTCATAATTGCCGTTGTCTCGAAACGTAAATGATAGAAAGCCATTTTCATCTCAAGTCATTAAACATCGGTATATTATATATAGAAGCCATTGTAATATATATATATATATTGCAATTGAATTAATTGCTACATCACTGATGTATCTTGATCGCACGCACTGATTGAAGAACGCTTCCATAAAATATATTTACAAAATTATTGTATTTATTGTGTCCATTTGCCAAATTTATCATTTAACTATTCACCTCCTAGTGATGATACATAAACGTTTTTGTTGTCGTCAACCTATCTATTTAAAATAATTAATTTAAATGATTCAGTTTATTCAGCCAAGAATAAAGAAATAGATGGGCGATTTAAATTGAATTTTGAATAACTGTTTGAGTTCAATAAAACAGTACTGTATGCAGCATTGTCCGACCACATTTAGTTGATTCAAATTCATAAAGAAGACTGTCAATATCATTATCCAAATCCTTACTATTAGCAAGCTGAAATTGATAAGAAAGCTATTATAATCATACATAATATGATAAACGGTTGTAGATACTTTTATTATCGTATTTGTTGTCAATTTGTACCATGGTAACTAATTCACATATAAAAAATGATCCGACAGTAGCTTCTTCGTGATTATCCTGTATATCAATGTTAATGAGATGAACCGGTTGATTATCTACGGGTGCTCTACCCTCCATACATTCGATCACTTGATCGTAGACTCTTTCCTCGCACGTAACTAAAAGATCAAATTTTTCTTTACTCAATTGAAATCTTTCTGGACGAGGCTTTATCCGTCTGTTTCTATCCAACATGTGGAGTAAACCCATTTGTGTGTATCTATTATTTTTAACAGAAAAAGTATACAATAAGTAGTTTGCATTTTAACATATGATATTGTTTGTCTTGTGATCAGTAAATATACTTACAATTGTTTGTCTTTGGTTAATAAATCATTGTAAATTTCTTCATAAGTCGTCCCGAAATCGTATACATTTGGTCGATCAGGAGCACTGCCTGGCAATTTAACTTTATCCCCTGTCCCAAATGACTTTACATTAAAACCTTTTTTGCTATAATGAAAACACAGTTGCGTTTAGAAAAATTCTCATTTATTTCACTGTTTATAATATTTTTAATGTGAATGTAGTAACCTGAGAAAAGCATGAGCTTCCATGCTTCGATTCATGTTACTAGAACATATTACCGCCACACTGAACAACTTGGATGCTGGCATATTATATAAGATATATTTTACTCTAGTACGAAAATCGCTATAAATATAGGAATGTTTGATGCAGAAATATTATTATTCGAAGCAAAATGGAAAACAAGGTTTGTCTGAATGAAATATTGTCGATTGATTCTGAGTTAGGCGTTGACTGTATAACCTTCAAATCCCAATTGTATATTTTTCACGAGTTATTCCGTTGATGTAATCATTTATTGAGCGCATTTACGTTTTGGATTGAACACCAATGTGAATAACGTTCATTTATTCGTGTGCAATATATTCAACGCGTGTTGGTTATCATCAAATATCGATAAAATATTTCAATACGATGAGCTCTCTAAAATATTGTTTTCATCACGCCCCCGTGAGGCATACATACACATACCCAAATACAAAATCAAGTCACGACATTGTATTGACACACATTACGCACACTCATGAAATATTACGCCGAAACATTTGGTGTGCAAGAGTACTTAGGGAATTTTTCCTTGTCGTGATTGCTACTAGAGTTTGGCGCGAGAGTAAATACATTCAAATGTGGGATATTAAAAAACGAATGTTATTGCTATTCTTCTTTGTAAGTGTAGTGAATAGAGAGTAAAATTTTTACCACCTATCTAGACGATGTTAATATTGTTGTACAGCTATAATCTATTGTGCAGATATGTATAAGTTAATTGAACTATGACCATTACTTGCAGTATGATAGAATATAGTGCATCTGTTTGTATGTATATACTTACACCATTCACATTATAATTTATCGTCGCTGTTCAAATAGTCAGCACGCACCCATCTAGAAAGTATAAATAAAATGACTATTTGCATGTCTCTTTACCGTTTATATACAGTATTGCCGTATTTATTATTACTTGTCAAACGGTAGCATTCGAATCCGTCATCTACTATTGTTATCATTCATCTTTGCTATCACTGTATCAATTCTTCATAAATATTTCATCACACTCATATATTTTGCGGCTATAACTCGTAATGAATATCACTGATGGTAGATTAAACATTCAAATGCTGAAAATCACCAATCTCTTTGACATAAAATTTTCCCGCACATTTCATTTAATATTGCGTGATTGCGCGATGGGTTGCGTACGCATTGGATAGTAATTGTAGCCAACTTAACATTTGAAATCCAAAATATTCCAACTATTTTCGACGCTGTTTATATAGATGTTTGGTTATGACAGACAAAAGTGTGGTTAGAGTACCGGGATTCAACAATCTATTGTTGCATTGATATTCACAAAAAAGTGCAGGATTTTCTATTGGAATCAGTAAATGTATATATTTGAATTTGGTATTATTAATATTTCTGAATATTCAAACTTTATTTGAGCATTGTGTGATATTCCATCTCGCAACGTCTGTGAGCACTTGGAATCCCCACTAATGACAAAATAAAACCACAATTTATATATAAATTCATAATAATATTAATTCAATATATTATTTATCTATTTGAAATATATCATATTTTGATTTTGCATTATATATGATGTTATCCTCACGCATATTCAAATTAAAATACCAGATGTTTTTTAAAGCAGGGAGCATCTCGTATTGGTTTTCCTTCACTCGAATATTTATATACATATTCGAATATTTATTTATTAACAATACTTTTATATGAATTAAATCGCATATATTAATTTGTTATAGATAATCGCCAGTATAACTAATAGAGCAAGAAAATGGCGCTTCGTACATACGGTGATAAACCAATAAGTTTTCAAGTTGAAGAAAATGGAGAATATTATTGCATTGGTTCAGAAGTGGGAAATTATCTACGTCTTTTTCGAGGCTCGTTATACAAACGTTATCCGGGAATGTATAGAAGATCCATTACTAATGACGAACGAAAAAAACTCGTTGAGCTTGGTTTGAGTCAACACGTACTTGCCTCAAGTGTTTCTTTACTGAGAGCCAGTGAAGTCGAGGACATTATTGAAGGCAATGATGATAAATATAAAGCAGTATCTGTACATTCGACTGAGCCGCCCGCGCCGAGAGAAGGAAAAGCCAAAAAATCAATGGCCTGGGTGCCAAGCCTACCAAATAGCTCACATCTAGATGCTGTACCGCAGGCAACACCAATTAATCGCAACCGAGTTCATAATAAAAAAGTTCGAACATTTCCATTATGGTAAATGATCGAAAAATTCATGCAGCAGATTAATGATTAATTGATATGAATAGATGTATCTAATTGTTTTTTATTTATTTTCAGTTTTGATGACACTGATCCATCAATAAATCTTGAAAATGCTGCACAACAAGAAATGCTCGTTCCAATACGTTTGGATATGGAAATTGAGGGACAAAAACTTCGCGATACATTTACATGGAATAAAAATGGTATAAATATTATCTATTTGAAATTGCATAGATTGTTTTAATTGACTCCTGACATTTGTTTTTATTTATTTTTTTTTTTTTTTTATAGAGAGTCTCATAACCCCAGAACAATTTGCTGAAGTATTGTGTGATGATTTAGACTTGAATCCTTTAACATTTGTACCAGCCATTGCGCAAGCTATTAGACAACAAATAGATGCGTTTCCACAAGAAACTATTATAGAAGATCAGTGCGATCAACGTGTTATAATAAAGCTAAATATTCATGTGGAAATACATCGTTGGTGGATCAAGTGGAGTGGGATATGTCTGAGAGAGAGAATAATCCTGAGAAATTTGCTATGAAACTGTGCGCTGAACTGGGACTCGGTGGAGAATTTGTCACGGCCATTGCATACAGGTAAGCAAGGAAATTTAGTTTTGAACTGAAAATTCTAATAAATAGAAATACCGATTGATAAACATTTTATAGCGTTCGAGGACAATTGTCTTGGCATCAGCGAACTTATGCATTCTCAGAGGCGCCATTACCTACCGTGGAGGTTCCGTTTAGGCCCCCGTCAGAAGCCGACCAGTGGGCACCATTTTTGGAAACTTTAACCGATGCCGAAATGGAAAAGAAAATACGTGATCAAGACCGAAATACTAGGTCATTATTGTTTTTAATGTAAACGAAAATGCGAATTGTGATAAATATGTTTAAATAAGTTCATAATGATTTTTTTCTTCTGTTTTAGACGAATGCGACGACTAGCAAACACGACACCGGGATGGTAAATTGAATCTTTCACGTTACGTAGCTACGTGTTCACTTATGTCGTAACGTGGATTGTGTACGAGAATCAACTAGTACGCCTTTGACAGAATAATAATCGTGGGAATATGACATTTTCATGATATTTTCTTCTTTTTTTTTCTTTTTCATTTCTTACTCGAGACTAATAAATTCCTATACTTACATGACATGATAAGAACGAATTTGATGCAGTGTCTTTAATGTTGTTCGTACGTATATATATACATATATACATATACCTTTATGGCAATATTTTTATGAATCTTCATAAAATAAATATGTAAATGTAGTAATGACAAATTAAACAAGATACTTGAACAAAAATGTACTCCTACTACCCATTAGTTTTATATATCATTAAATTCTTAAAGTGATGAATTGTTTCGACATTTGAGTAAATATAATTTTTCATAAGTGCTTAAAATTTTATTTATGATAACATTATAAGTAGTATTATGTTGAAAAGTGCAACGCAGACATGTCCTTGAGAATAGAGGGGAATGATCGGCACGATAACAGGCGGCACCGTCGATAATAAAATATATATATATATATATATAAAGAGTACTCGCATACAAAGGAGAAAATCGGAAGGAATTTTGTATGTGTGCGTGTACACACAGACAATAAACAAGCGTGTAGTGTGGTGGCGCGGGAGGAATTTTCAGTGTGGGATCCGATGCGATCGGACTCTGAGACTTTCAGTAGTTTCGGTTGCGTTCAGTTCTTCTCCAACAATCGGTGAGTGATTCAGTCGGTGTCCAGTGTGTCCAGTCCCATCATCAAAGCATGGATCCCGTATGGTTAGTCCAACAGATGTGCAGAGCTACAGGCCCCAAAGGTGTACCTGGAAATCCTTATCCTTCAAGACCCTGGCTTCAAGATCGTGCGGCAGCCGCTCCAACAACCACTAATATCGGTGTTAAGGGTATAATAGCCGGTAAATAATTGAACTTTTATTTATTTTTAATATTTTACACGATGAAATTCCGATAATTGTAGATAAACAATTTTGTTAATATAAAGGAGTATAGTTGAACGGTAAAATACGACAGTCTGGCCTTTATTTTATTTTTTACACTAACAGTAGATCATTTTCATTTCATATGAAATTATATATTTACAATCTATATTAGAAATTGTACTATTACTACAAATCAATATGTCGACGATTGGCTGGTTGTCAATTCCAACCTCAAACTATAATTAATACTGAATGATAAAATATAATATATTTGAAAACTATTAAATTAATAAATTGTTCACTTGTATATATTTTTGTGAATTAGGAGGAATAACTGGTGGCATTGAAATATGTATAACCTATCCAACGGAATATGTTAAAACACAACTGCAGTTGGATGGGAAAGCCGGGGCTGGAAAACAATATTCTGGAATATGGGATTGCGTCACCAAAACTGTCAAAACAAATGGATTTTTCGGATTATATCGTGGTTTGTCTGTACTTCTTTATGGCTCGATACCAAAGTCAGCTGTGCGATTTGGTTCATTTGAAACGGTGAAGAAACAATTGGTTGATGCCGATGGAAAATTAAATGCTCAACGTCGACTGCTGGCTGGTCTTTGCGCCGGTATTTGTGAAGCTATCTTTGCTGTTACGCCTATGGAAACGGTTAAAGTGAAATTTATAAATGATCAACGATCAGCAAATCCAAGATTCCGTGGATTTTTTCACGGTGTTGGTCTCATTGTGAAAGAACAGGGTGAGTATTGTTGCTGTAATTCAACAGATAACCGATCCAATAACGCATAATTGATAAAATTTATTGCACATTTTATTCGTAGGGCTATTCAATATTGTAAAAATATCTCCATTTATTCAATACTTCAATTATGAAATTTTTTTTTTATCAATTGACACCGCTTTAATAACAATTATTCCATTGTAAATTACAGTAATTGTGTCAGTTCTACTCTATTTACATTAATTAATTTTTCATTTCACCATTATATAATGATGAAATTCATAATACTTAAGTGTCACAAACATTCGATAATACATGACGCGAATTTATTATCTTTTTCTTTTGTTATTCATATTCCAGTGTCGCTTAAAGATATTAAAATTAAGTTAGCAGATATGTGCCTGCATGGCGAAAAAGAAAAAAATTAAATAAACACCAAGTTATGGTCAAAATAAAGATATTATATATAATTACGTTCGTGTAATTTATTACGTATTTTATAGTTGAATTAAAATTTTACCTTGGATGATAGACGGGTTTTATAATGGTTGAAAACAGAAGGATGGTCAAAGTGCTTGGCCTTTCGATATCGGTTGGTTCAGCATTATGAGTCGAGTGCGCACACCAGTGAAAATTTAATGCGAAAAAGTCGCATTCCAGATATCTGTAAATAGTCATTTTATTTTTATCCTATTTTTACCAGAACAATATATTACGTAATACCTTTTTTTGGAAGTTGAAAATAGTTTGATGATATGTATATATATATATATATATATATATATTTATTTTTTTGAGTAATGTTTATTTTAGGTTTTAGAGGAGTTTATCAGGGTCTCGTACCGACAATTATGAAACAAGGTTCTAATCAGGCGATACGATTTTTCGTAATGGAAACAATGAAAGATTGGTATCGTGGTGGTGACAATAATAAACCGGTGCCTAAAATGATTGTTGGTGTATTTGGTGCGGTCGCGGGTGCCGCGTCGGTATTTGGAAATACTCCAATTGACGTTGTAAAAACGAGGATGCAGGTAATTAATTTCTTGTTACAGCATTAGTTTTATCATATCTGACAATATATTTATATTCATGGATCCTTTGAAAAATAAATGCAATGATGTATTGGGATTTTTTATTAATTCAAGGGTTTGGAAGCTGCTAAGTATAAAAGCAGTTTAGATTGTGCCATTCAAGTGTGGAAAAAGGAGGGACCAAGCGCATTTTATAAGGGTACTGTCCCTAGATTGGGACGTGTATGTCTTGATGTTGCAATAACATTCATGATTTATGACTCTTTCATGGAACTGTTTAACAAAGTCTGGCCGTGAATTGAAGTAAATTACAATTAAAATCGTTCAGGGTTGTTGGTATATATTTTTCAGATAGTTGATGATATTTCATATGAGGAATCTTTGATGAATATACATACGAAGATATTTATTCGCTAATACAATATAATTGTTGATATATTTTCAACGGCATGATCGGATAATGATCGAATTGTGTACAAAGTTGCAAATCAATTTTTTCCAAACTATTTGTTAATATACGTATATAAATTCATATGACGATTATCACGTGATAAAGAGTGTAAAGTAGAATAAGGGCAATCGTAATATTTTATAATTTTCATATTTTTTCATGTAAAAATGTGATTTTTTTGTTTTAAATGTCTGCACAAAAGAACTCCAAGATCTACTCAGCTATTTTTATTTTGTCATATTAATTATATATATACACATGAAAAACCAGAGGTTTTATCAATGAATTTAATTACAATCAATAAGTAACAAACTCTTGTTCAATTTGTCCATTCCGACTATGATAATCATTCCACAATATATTTACAAATACATCACTTTTATATATACATACATGCTGTGAGATATTGCTGCAATAATTTTTCATGCATAATTATTATAAATGTAAATTAAATTCTATATATATTTTCATTTGTCATATATCATCAAAACAGATATATATGTCATAATAAATAAACGCCACGCCATAAATAAATTTTTGGTGTTGAAAATGTACCGTTGTGTTTTATTAATCGAGATGAAATAATAACAACATTATAAAATTATTATCATTGTACACTTGCATATATGTAGACTTTTTTATTAAATGACTATTTTATTTATATAACCTGACAATTTAAAAGAATACACATGCAATTTGAAATTGTAGGTTGAAAATTAGATTCTATTAAATGCGTGTCACTCTCGCGGTCTATGTCGTCGTGATAAATTACAAATATGAAAAGATAAATAACAGTTGGGCATTATTATTCATTGTTGAATAGACTGTAAAGAGTGAGAAATACATAAAATTGTTGGGCCCCAACGAGCTTAACGGCCGAATCATAATAAGTAGATGGTGCGGTTGAATGCGGCCCCGAATGAAATGTGAGGCATTCGTTAGATGGACGTGCCATAAATGAGTGTATATATCTCCTATATATATGTGTGTGTGTTTGTGTGTGTGTGTGTGTGTGTGTGTGTGTGTGTGTGTGTGTGTGTGTGTGTGTGTGTGTGTGTGTGTGTGTGTGTGTGTGTGTGTGTGGGTGTGTGTGTGTGTGTGTGTGTGTGTGTGTGTGTGTGTGTGTGTGTGTGTGTGTGTGTGTGTGTAATCAAGTGGATTGTGAAGAATACCAAGAGAGATAGATCGGCGTGTGTTGTATGTGTTCATGTAACCATCAGGCCCGCGGAGTCCCCACTCCTTGTTCACGCGCGCGGGCCCAACCAACGGCAACGGACCCGGGGTCACATTCCAAGATGGCTGTGCCTGAGGAATGCAGTGGGTGCCCCCCTAAGACGCCTTCCTCCCTCCTTTTTTATTAATCAAACCAATTTATTCCATTCGATCAAAAACAATTTGGCGTTTATTCGTGCTCATCATGAGTTAAAATTCATCACTCATTTATTGAAGTGTCAATTTCGTAATTAAAT
>CAJUYH010000345.1:56067-71218 GCA_910591685.1 Galerucella tenella | reverse complement strand
TTCGTATTTATTTCCATCCATATCTTCATCTCTCTTTTACTGCATGTCATGTGTGTTATTCTCGCTCGCTTGTGAAGTTCTTCGACAATTTTTCATATTATTTTTTTTTCTTGTTATTTTATTTATTTATTCAAACGTTATGAATATATCTAAACTCACGATGGTGGTACATATATGTGCTTAGAAATATGTGTATATATATATATATATATATAATAAGTAAGCAGGAATGAAATAATAAAAAAAAGCAAAACAGTATTGTGAAAATAAATTTACTTGAAAACTCTTCATTTAAATTATTAGAATCAGTTGAAGATGAGTTTTGTAAAGAATGCTGTCGATATTCGACGTTTCGTGGGTTAAATAGAATAGTTGTTACCAATGACAAAGCAAAATGTGCGAAAATTAATAGATGATTATTATTATAATGCAAGCACAAAAAAATCATAATATATTTATAAAGAATGAAAATACTGCGGCATAGTATGAAGATATATCTATGTATATGGGCGTTATAGGGCGGTGTATGGAGTTGAAGTGACGTAAGTGTTCATGGGTATAGATATATATATATATATACCGCGTGTCGTTTTGCGCGACTTCAATATAATATATCTCGTTCGCGTTTCTCTTACGTACAGCGAGCACGCTCACGGAAGCGACAGAGCCGGTTTTCAATGAGAGACGAGAATTGAGAAGCGCACAAGAGTATAGAGTGGTTGAAGGATGATGATAGCTATAATAAAATTATATATATCTATATATATATATGTAAATTAAAAGAAATAATAGAAGCACAAAATGCAAGTGTTTATGCAATCAAAAAAAAAAAAAACATATATTTTTCTCGTTCGATATTATATTTCGAAAAAATAAAAAAAAAAGTTACGTTCATTAATGAACTCATTCAATTGCGCATCGATTACTGTTATCCTCATCACAATATCATCATTATAATCATATTTAAACCAATATAAAAATAAAAAATCTAAATTCATTTTAGCGGACGATAAAAAATCAAATTTTATAAAAACACATTTTCCCTTTACACAGGTATATACTACTTTCAAGAATGTAATTTTCTCGCGATTGCAGCAAATATCCTGGAGGAATACACACACACACACACATATATATATATATATATATATATATGGATATATTCGTGCTAGTCAACAAAAAAAAAATACTTTACAGGGTTTCCGACCCTATTCACACATACATACACACAAATAAATATATACACCCATACACACACACATATATATATATATATATATATGTTATATAGTTGATTTGAGAATGGAACGTGGGCTGACACGAACTCGACGAGAGCGCGAGTTTATGAGGGTGCTTTTCGGACGATGAGGCACCAAGTGCATCGCGAACACCGGACGCAATATCTATATATACATATGCATATACACGTTATATAATACATACCCCTATGTACATGTAAATATATATATATATATAGCGTTGGATGCAGTGCATAGGGAAGGTGAAGTGAACGAACGAATATGTTGGGGCAGAAAGGGGTCGATGTTTGCGGGACGACGACGACGACGACGACGTCAACGACGACGATAAAGGGAGATAGAGGGAGAGAGAGAAGCGTTACGGTTTAGATCCACAACGACGAGGCTTTATATATATATAGTGCGCGAATAGGGCGGATGATCGTGGGCGAGTTGAGACGAGATGCAGAGAGTAAGGGGCGAGGTTTGGTAAAGGGCGGATGGTGTGTGCGGGTTCTCTCCCACTGATTACGTCGCGAAATAGCCAGAGCGAGGATACCGGGACGTGGAAGCCAACGAGGTCGCTCTACTCGCGTCTTCCCTCTCATATTTTATCTCACTTGTTCCTTTGCAGAGGACACAGAGAGCGAATATATCCGCAATGTTCTACACTAAACCTGAGAGAACTCATCCTCTGCATGTATATACATATATATATATACTATTTGGCTCTTTCTCCCTTTCTCTCTCTCTCTCTCTCTCTCTCTCTCTCTCACTCTATCAATCTATACTCTCTCACAGTGTGCCTGCGGGAACTGACGAAATGTCTATGACATCAATGTCGTCGTCGTCGTCAACTAGTCCCTATTGCAGAGACGCGATGACGTTGGCCAGAGTAGTTGCCAGAACGATATATATATATATACATATGCATATATAT
Organism: Galerucella tenella; assembly: GCA_910591685.1. Taxonomy (NCBI): domain Eukaryota; kingdom Metazoa; phylum Arthropoda; class Insecta; order Coleoptera; family Chrysomelidae; genus Galerucella; species Galerucella tenella. The sequence continues at coordinate 69,040 of CAJUYH010000345.1, read as the reverse complement.
AAACTAGTAGCTGGATGGGTATGAGAACGGTAGAATAGGGTAGATAGGTATACAGACAGTGGTATATACACAGGATAGCATTGGATAGGATATATAGGATGTGGCACAAACATTCACGTGTATTTCTCGCTTGCTCCACACTCTTGGCAATAAAACGTGTGTGTGTGTGTGTGTGTGTGTGACCTTCTCCCTCGTGCTATGTCCATCCGCCGCGTTTCCTGTGTATGTAGATGTTAGGTATATATGTGTATGTATATAGTTGAGTGTGTCGTTCTGTCCTTGCTGTCAGTGGCACATGGATTGTGTCCTCTCTAGCTTTGCGCATCACCCTCTATATATATATATATATATATATATATATGAGTGTATTGCTCTGGTGTGTCTTGGTTGCTGTGAACACCCACGAACGCAAGTTGAAGGGGATGCGGAGGTTGGTTAGGGGTGGTATATTGACGGCTGGCGTCGCGAGGACGTCTATACTTAGTGCCAGAGAACCGACGCGTTTCCAAAGGCGTCGGCTGTATATTCGCTATCTCTGTTAGTGTGGGTTTCAGTTGTCTCACTTGCTCCTTCATTCCCCTTAGTCGTTTTCCACCCTCCTGCAAAGACCTCTATCTGTCTCTGTCGCTGGTGCTCATTTCTCTCTGTACAACGACGACGTTTTCTGGCCCTCTACCACCGGCATGTATTATATATGTGTGTTTATGTACCTATATATATATATATATATATAGGTATATGTATTTGGGTATGTATATAGCTATATATGTGTATATGCATATGGTAAATATATATATGCGTAGGTGAGCGTGGACCAAAGTATGGTATACTTGGATTCGCGGATGAACCTTTGGTGATGTCGTGGAGTATAGATGCGAACTACGTTCTAACAAGAAAAGTAATATTAGGAGAAAGAATATGAGGAGGAAGATGATGATGGTGATATTTGCAAAGAGACGTTTTGTATTTCAGAGGGAAACTTCACACACCATCTTAATAATAATAAACAAATTGAAGAGGAGCAAATGGAAATTGAATTTAATTACTGGGGAGGTGAATTTTTTTTGCGAATGAATATGAATGTATTTAAGAGTACAAGTTATTTGTTTTGATGGGTAAAGTTTTAAAGGGAGAATATTCATAATGTACATGAGTCTATCGGCTTTATATGCCGGAATGTACTAATAGGTCCACGAAGAAAAGAAAATATATATATGTTCATGTCTATGTATAGACATAATTAAAAATAAAAATTGTGTTTTAATTTTGTGCGATAAAAATACGCATTTACGATAAAAATAAAAATGTTTATGTAGAGTAATTCAATTGCCATTCTATTATCTAGTGAAGAAGAGAATGAAGCAGCACGATAAATAAAAATATATATATATATATATATATATATCTAATGTGGACACTTTGATGTTCAAATTCAAATGTATATAAAACTCATGTGAAATAATTGTGCAAACCAAAAATTAGAGACAAAAAGTACGATTGAGTAGCGGTTAGCAACGAACCTTGAAAAAATAAAAAATAAATAAATAAATAAATAAATAGAAAATAGCCGAAGTAAAAGGAATAAAAAAAAAACAAATTTGTCGATCGATCTGGTCTTTCGACGTTCAAGTCCGAAACGAGCCGAGGAGAGGTAAAAAAAAAAAAAAAAAGCGACAGGACAGGGAGAAAAAGAGAGGGAAAGCCGTCGCGCGCGATTCGAAGGGGGGTAAGAGTGAAAAAAAAAGAAAAAAAAAAGAAAAAGGAAAAAAGAGAAGAGAGAGAGAGCAAAAAGTGGATGGCGTCGATGCTCCAGGGCGAAAACGTATATAGTAGATGGGAATAGGGTGGATGACGGTAGGGTTCTAAGGGTGGTGGCGGAGAGAAAGGGGGTGTCGTTGAGGGAGAGAAAAACCCGCGGTGTCGAGGAATCGCGCGAGAGCCACGTCCTACTATATATACACACACACACACACACACACATACGTACGTACATAGACATATATATATATATATATTGGAAGCATAGCGTGTTCCCTTTAGGCTATATATAGGGTGACCGGTGCGCGGAAAACTCAGTGGAGGAAAATCGTACAATCGATCTGCCTTCGGTCTTCAGGTCCGAAACGAAAGGGGCGAGGGAGCGCGCGGCGTTAGGCGACTACGATGCCAGGGGGAAACACAGGGGGAACAAGTGAGTGAGGCAAAGCAACGGAGCCAGAGGAAGAGAGGGAGATAGAAAGAGCAAGGGAGAGAGAAGCCGCGTCGTCACGAACGTGTGCAACGTGGCCTCGCGAACACACGACGACGCTTTCGTGTCTGCGTGGCGCGGGTGGGCGACTGCTATCTTAAGGTGCGTCCACATATTTTCACAAATATATTTTATTAACAGTTATATCTATGAGAAGTGTCTTATAAATTAGCGCAAAATAATTCAACCAACACAGCCCATGGAAAATACCTAGGAAAAAACGAATTTTTCACTCTACATTTTTTAATGTTTCACTATTTTTTTTAATGAATTATCGTTTATTTCATTGTCGATAATTATGTATGGAGTTTGAGAACTCTATATGAAATAATAATGTATTATATTTAAAAAGAATAGATGCATTTGTCATATGATATATTGAAGAAATGTTTCGTCCACAATATCTAATCTGGTAGAATGTCCCAAGAGATATTTGGTGTTTGCATTATAAACGAAAATTCCGTTGTGAAAGCAGCTTGACGTGGTGAGCCAACGAGCGACACACAGGGTGGACAGGATGAGGAGGTACACACGTCGGTCCGCCATACCACTACACCGAAAGTCTTACGAGCCTGCAGCCTGACTCGCCGCTAACTACCTCCTCCAATATCTGCCGCCGCTGCTGCTGCTGCTGCTGGTGCTGCTGCTGCTGCTGGTGCTGCTCGGTCTCTCTCCCTATCATACTCTATCTTACTCTTTTTCTCTTAGATTCCCTTGCTCCTTCTTCATGTGCCTCCCGCACCGCTGAACCGCCCAATGTGCTCTGGGGCCCTGAAAATGTTCTACGTTACGCCTCGCGGGGACCCATTTCGCGTGAGCCTCGCCCAGGAACGTACCGAGCATTCGCGCGATCCCCGGGTCGACGGCCTCTATCTCACACTATTCGCGCGCCTTGTGTGCTGTATTCTCTTATCGTCGTCGTCTTCGTCGACGTTGTCGCACGTTGGCCTCTCTCACAATCCATTGAGGATTAAATCACGCATCGTTATGAACCGAGATGCGCAATTGAACATGGTGTGTGTCGCCCAACCATCAAATTTAATCTCTCTCAATGCGTCATTAAAAGAGAAATAAAGAAAAAGAAAGATAAACAGCCTGCAGAGATAGATTATCATAAATATTCAAATATACATATATAAACACATGTACATGTGTTTAAGGTTCATATCTCATTGAGTATATAAATGTGTCGATAATATTTTTTTTTTCAACATTCAATAAAACGAAAACAAAGATAAATGAAAAAAATTCAAAAAAATTATATTCTGACGTTTGCGTTAAATAAATTGTTCGGGGTGCAAAAAGTATTTAATACGTTCTCGAAAAAAAAAAAAAAAAAAAAGGTGGAAGAAGTAAGTAAGAAAGAAAGAAAGAAAAAAGTCCCCGGACACGCGTTTCCTCTATATCGGTCTGACCGTGTGCGCCGTCGAAAAACCGCGCGAACCGATTCTCGGAAGGATCCTCCGAATGTTGGTAGGGCCATCAGCGAAGCACACAAGATTCAGAGAGAAAGAGAAAAAATAGAGGGAGAGAGAAAATATATATATATATATATATACGCATTGAGCCTCGGCGCGTCGTCGCCCCAGTGGTCGTTGTTGACGCCGTCGGATAACGACGAAGCGGAGGGTAACATTGGGAAAAGAGTAAGTGTCAGAGCGAGGAAAAGAGAAAGATATATGTGCATATATATATATATATATATATATATATATTGAGGTTTGTCTGTGACTCGCAGGAAACCCAAGCGACCACGGCTCGGATTATTTTTCATACTCTCTCGGTATATAACCGAAAGGCAAAAGCCGACGCGGACGTTCCGGTCACGTACTTGAGACGCGCGAACCGAGCGAGGAATCAAGTCCAAGTAAAGTGAGCAACGAAACGAGCAAGCGAGACAGAGTGAGAGCGAGAGAATGAGAAGGAAAAAGAGATAAAACAACAATGTATAGACGCGCGCATACACATGCAGCCAGACAGATACACATACACATGTACACAGACGCCATAGAAGAAGATGCTCAGCGAAATTTTCGCGTGAGAGATATTTAGTCGAAATTTGCACGCGCCTTAACGACCCGGAGTAGCATCACTCTCAAGGTCATTCGTGTATCTTCAATACTTTATTCTTTTTTCTCTTTTTCCTTTTTTATTTTTTAATTAATTTTTTTACTATAGTTTAAAATAGAATTCGATGCTATGATGATGATGATGATGGTTAGAATATAATACCGAATTATTATTAAAATTGAATTAATGTTGTAATATAGTTAATTCATATATTTAACATATATTTATATAAGTATTATTATAAAGAAGACACTTAAATTTAATATGTGTTATTACTTATAATTGTATATACAAATACGATTATTTCTGCCAAACATTTTATCAAAAACAAAATTACTAATTCTTCATTTTATCTTGTTTTTTTTTTTTACTTTTTTGATATTGATGTTATTTTGTTGTTCCTGCATTTATTCATTATTTCTCTTGTTTGAATATGACACTATTACACATTGGCAAGTGCAATGGGCACGTTAGCAGGTGTGCCAATTTTTAGCAATGATATATACATAAATTCGTGAGGATCAACCGCCGCGGTTAGAGAAGCAGAGATGACGAGGGAAGAAATATATATACATATTTATATATGGACAAAGAAAAAATATGAATATATACATATACATAAAAGTAATACGAAAGGAGATAAAGAGAAATAAAAAGAGCGAGTGAGTGTGAGCGAACGGTGAGAATAAGGTAGGGAAAGAATTGGTAGAGTACGTCCATTCGCACGGCGCCGCGACGGCGCCTCACATTGGAGTTAAAACCACGCGAGGACGCGCTGAGTAGAGTAGAGAGAACTCCGGTCGATCGGCTTTGCACGGTAAAATTGCGCGGAACGGGAGCATAAAGAGAAGAATGCGGAACGCGAGCTACAGAGAGCACCTCGTTCTTCCTCTCTCGTTTTCCCTTCCACTCTTTCACGAGTCCACTATAATTTTTTTTTCAGTTTTTATTTTTTATTCATTTTTCTTTTTTTTTTTTTTTTTCTTTCCCCTTTTAGAGCCACGCGGACTTTTTCGTTTTTGGCTCGCGCAATACGAGGGCGAGCGATTCCTCGCGGCGAAATTACAGCGAAGACGCGAAAAAATAAACGAGGAACCAAAAAAAAAATATGGAGGAAGGAAAAAAAAATTGAGAGAAAGAATGAAAGAAAAAAAGATATAAAAATAATATAACATAAGGAAATCGTAAAAGTTTCATTGCACAATTTTCACAAAAAATATAAAATCTTTCATGGATCCACTATCATTTAAGTACATACAAAAAAAAAGAAAAACTCTGATCCCTATTGCATAAGAGAAAAAAATAATAACGATAGCAGAAAAACTTTAATTCTATTTCCATTAGAATGAATAATAATAAATCTATTCATTGTAAACACTGTTGTATTCGTTGATTGAATATATCAACTTATATACAGAGAGTTTATATGTATGATGATTGAGGGTGTGCGAAATAGCGGAAGAGAGGAAGAAAGCAGAGAGATACAGATCGTGTTTCGAATTGAGGTTTCACGAAGGCCAACTGTATGGCAAGGCAAGGGGAACACCAGGGGGGGTGTTAGCGCACCCGGTATAGCCATTACCATTATTATAAGTTGATGTGACGTGACGTAATGGGAGTTAGAGCCGTATGAATGGGTATAGAGCAACAAGTTGCCACTAAAAACTGGGAGTGAGTTCGTGAGTCGAGTTCTGCTCGTTATGCCTCTATATGTACTTCTTCCTTCCCTATATTATGCCACCGTCCTATATATTTTCCATCCTCCCACCACCACCACCACCATCACCACCACCACCACCGCCGCCTCCTGCCAACCCCACCTTGCCATGGCCCGTTATAAACCCTCGGGCTTTTAAAGTATTCTTTTTAAAGCGGAACTATCGTAACAGTCGTCACTGTAATAAAGAGAATGGAATAAAAAGATAATTTAAGTGTCACAGACGTTTATCGGTATCATCTCGGAATAAAGACAAAAATATATTTTTTATATATGTATACTCACACATGTAGCATCAGTATTGTAAATATATATATAATATGGATTGGCTCCATCCAACTGTCTATATCGTATTGATCTTATTGCGTACAATCACTCTACTCCTCATATCATGTGTGCTGTATTGCAAGTGTGTTACATATATATATTCTATGCGCGCGTGTCTTGTGTGTCTATTTGTCACGTATACAATGTTGCAAAATCGCCGATGACCTTATATTGCTATATTTAAATTGAAACGTGGATATAAATAGCAATAAAAAAAATATTGTTCAATACATTTATATACTATTTTTTTTTTATTTTACTTTTACATACATATATATAATTTGTCGAAAAAAAAAAAAAAAACAACATTTTGATTTTGTAAAAAAAAAAAAAAAGAGAGAGAGGATGGAACTTGAACAATGAACTCAAACGACGAGGCTCAATGTTGCCTCGATGCATATTGCTGAAAGAGGTATATATATATATATACTTGTGTGTATATATACATATGCACACGGGGTCTACACGTGTTTTCTCTTCTGCCGCTCGTTATTCTTCCCTCGTTGCCGCTATATATTCCTTTCCTCTCCGCAATACACCGCGCCCTTCTCTCGGTCGACCCTTCATGCAGCCCCGCGCCGCGCCTTGACTCGCTGTCTATTTTGTCTGTTATTTCCCTCTCGCTTTCCTCCACTCACATTCTTTTTCTATGTCTCTCTCTCTCTCTCTCTGTCTCATTCTCGTTCACTCATCATTCCCAGCGCCGCAGTCCTATACGTCACGGTCATAAACGCAGTGTGACGTCGTAACACCAGTGGAAAAGAAGATTCATAAATGCCACGTTGCCGTGTCATCGGCATTTATCCCGTATATATATGCAATAATAAAGTGTAAGAGTTGAAATTTAAGCCCACGTGAATTTTTCCACTCTATTTTTTTCCTTTTCTTTCCCTCAAATATTGAATTCATGACGTGACTTTGGTACAAGGGCATCGACGCGCGCGCACTCTACTCCACTCTCTAAAACTTTCATCTCATCTCCTTTTTTTTCTTTTCTCACTCGCATTTTTTTATCTTTTTTTTTTTTTCCAGTATTTTTTATATTATTTTTTTTTCGCTCTTTCGTTTCGCGCGCTACCGTTAGCGCGCAATTCTCGCTAGCACGATAACAATCGCACGCGCGGGTTCATAGAGAGGAGAGAGAGAGAGAGAGAGAGAGAGAGACAAAGAGAATGAAAGGGAGAGGGAAGAGTGTAATAACAACCGAGCGTTCCACTCGGTTAGTTCGTATCTAATTGGCGCTGCGTCGACAACGAGCTTCAACTCCCCAAAAGCCGTTGGCTTCTCTTCTTCCTCTTTCTTTCTTTCTTTCATTCTACCTTTGCTTTGCCATCTCTCTGTTTCTATACTCTCACTCATTCTCTCTTACATGGCTTCTATTTATTTTCCTCCTCTCCCCCCCCTCATATCCTTTTACCGTCTTTCTACCTTGTACACAATTCGTGACTGCCGCGTGTGCACAGTTTTATAATCCATCCACGCGTCCATGCGCCGCGCAAACGAGTAGACCGAGGGCTCAATGAGAATAAATGGGTATACAAGGGAGAACAAACACCGACAACGACAAGGACGACGACGACGACGACGACGACGATGATGATGATGATGATGACGCCGGCGACAACGTTGACGATGATGGCTATGATGACAGCTATGCGTACATTACCCACAAGCAAGGGGAGAAATATTGAGATGAGAGAAGGCCGATGGAGTATATATGTATATGTACATACGTGTGCGAACAGTAAACCCAGAATATCAAACGCGCGAATTCAGTGTGCTCAAAGCGCAATATTATATATACAGGAGGGCGGCTGCGCTCATCATCGTCCTCATCGTCGTATATATGTATAACATCAGTAGTATTATAAGCACACTCAAATACATATATATATATATATATATATGTGCATATATACCTACGCTTATACTGTACGACGACTCACGAATTTATTATTATTCCACAGCGACCACGTCACTTATGGATATCGACTCTGTCACATTTTTTTTTTCTTCCATCTCTCTTTGACCCCACTATTTCTTTTCGTTTTTTATTATTATTTTTTCGTGACCGGAAACTCACGGGAGCCGGAACTCGACGATTTTACTCGCACTCTTTCTCTTCCAATCCTATGCAAGTATATATATATATATATATATACATACATTCATACGTATATATCTATATCTCTATATATACAGTAATACCCTGTTTCCCTTTGGTACACTATATGCCCGTTTTGCGCGTCCCCAGAAGTCGTTAACGGTAAATCGATCGCGTACGATATCGATCGGTAGAGTTTGCGCGCGAGGGATCCACGAGATGGACTCGGAGATTGAGAACGACCGGGTCGAGAGGGCGGTACGCGTTCTCTCCGTATCTTTCTCTGTCTATCTCATGCTCTGCGTCTACTATATGTAGTGTGCCTTTAGCTTACGACAACGAGGACGACGATGCCAATGTTTCGCCATAGTGCCTTTACCTATTCCTCCCACTCTATGCCATATAGCGCAATTCTCTATATCACATCACGCCACCTATTGCTCTTGTTTCAAAGTAATCTCTCTCTCTCTCCCTCACCTCCTCTGTCATGGACAATGGTGGTGTATACTCTGCTATGCGTGCGTGCGGCAAACGGGCCGATAGGGATTTACGAGCGGTTTCGGGCAATCGCGAATAGAGATTAGGCCTGTAATTAACTATGGATCTGGTCCGCAGTGAGTCCGCGAGTATATCCCAACCCCAACGGCGTCCATTTCTCCATGCCACACATATATATGTGTGTGTGTGTGTGTATGGAGTGCAGTATATACATGTGTGTATATATATATATATATATATATATAATTGAGAGAGTGTAGTCGCGCAACCGATGCGCGTTTCAACCTAACCTCTATATCCTTCCTTCGCTGACCATCGTATATATTATCAATATATATATATATGTTGGTATATATGTATATGGCCACCGCGAGGCACATCACGCGGGTATACATAGACCAGGTATATGTACAAAGGTATAAAACGAGGTGCGCTATTCTCTCTGCCTTTCCTCTTCACCCTTTGTCTCCTCCTCACTTCGTCTCGCGTATATTGCCGACGTTCTTGCGTCCCACCGTACTCCCTTGACGAGTATTAGAGACTCTGGTGTGCGTGATCATGTGTTCCGATGTATATATATGTGTATGGTTGTATGTATGTAAGGATCTATATACATACAGGACACCCCAAAAAGCAGACGTGCTTGGCATCGACGACGACGACGAGAACGACGATGAGGATGAGAGCAATGCATGTATATGCAGTGTGGTTGTATGTGAATATGTATGTATATATATATATATATATGTGTGTATATATGGATTTGGATATATATACACTTCCGATCCTGTATCTCCACGTTGATCCACGCCCGTGGGAGATTATTCGATGGCTTTGCGACACTGCCATTGACTCCGCAATGTTGAAATGGATGATATATAATATCAAAGTTCAGTTTGTCCGATTTCATTGTTGTATACCTATGTCTTTTAATGGTGAAGAATATACATTTGGCTTTATATGAATATTTAAGAAAAAAACAAAAATAATTAGGTTAATAGTAATAGTAACAATATATAGATTATATTTGTTTATAAAGTGTCTGATTTCGCGCTTCCATTCATAAAAGTGCAGGATGAAATATAGTCATTTGGTAAAATCAGTATATTAAAATATTTGCGAAACCAGAAAGGGATTTAGTTGATGAAGAGTCCTTTAAAAACCTTTTAAAACCTGTATTTCAGTCCTCCACGTGAATTAAGACGAAAAATGTGAGAAAGAAAGAAAAAAAAAGAAAAAAAAGAGGAAAAAGAGGAAATAAAAGAAATAAAGAAACGAGAAGAGAAGAAATGAAAGAAATTATAGAGAAAACAACAAAGTGATTTGAAAACAATGAAACCAAACCATAAGAATGGGAGAATGGTAGAGAGTAAAAGAGGGAGAACAAATAAACTACTACGAATATATCTATATATGTATATGCGTGAATATATACATATCATTCTGCGAGTGAAATGAAGAAATAACAAAAACTAAATTCAACTTTTTCAAATTCTTTGCACTTTCTCTAGTCTCGCAGACGAGCGAGTGTACACTCTAGACTTGAACAACGTCCATCCACGACGATGACGACGACATCGTTATATCGGACTCGTTATCTCAACATCTTTTCACAAACTCGCCGAGAGTAGACATAACGATATATATATATACCGCACCTCTATATATACATATATATACATACCTATACAATAAAACCATAGTAAACATATCATGTGTGATAATCTATATGCTAAAGTCTACAAAGTATTAATTCGTATTCAACTACCGTACAAAAAATAAATGAAAGAAAGAATTAAAAAAAAAAATTAAAAGGACAAAAAAATATAGCAAGTCATGTGTATATTATACATAAAATATCAAGGAAGTAGAAGCGGTTTGAAGTGGCAATGTTTCAAACACAGAGGGAGAAAGAGAAAGAGAATTGTATGTATATATATATATATATATATACATATACAGTGCGCAAATGGAAGTGGCGACGAAAGAGCATGAGGAAAAGAGAGACAAATACAGAGGAGAAACACACATTGAGAGGGATACAGACACTTTCGCACATACACTATATGTCCAAGTATATATACATCTATATATACATAGATATATATATATATATATATATATATACACCAACACGACACATACGATTTTGCTTGGTCGCGGTAAAGGACTTTCGGGACGCGTTGTACATGGGTCGCGTCGTAGGTTTCGCGATGGGTCGGATACATAAAAGGGGGGCCGAAGGTGGTGGCAGTGGTGGTAGTGGCAGTAAAGAGGAAGGCGAGGGACAAGGAGAGACGGAGGAGAAGCTCTTTATGTAGCACATAGACGTGGCCTGGCGTTCGTTCGTTGCTCGCTCAGCGTGTGACGCTCAAATTACCTCCGTTCTCCCTGCACACCTCTACCACCATCTCCTGCCTTACCAATGGCTTCTCTCTCGCTCCCTTATTTTCTCTCGCTCAAACATGGTATTTCTCTGTTGTTGCCTCGCGCTCACGCCTCTCTCAACCGCGTCGCGCCATACCACCCCACGCTATATAACGCTAGAGCTGCGGGTCTGGAAACGCGGCCAGCGGCAGCGGCAGCAGCAGCAGCAGCAGCAGCAGCAGACAGGCACCGCGGGTCACCGCCTTCCCTCGTCCGCGCACTGCTTCACCATCGCCTCCTTTTACTCCCTCCCTTTGTCCTCCCTTTTCTCCTCGCTGCTATATACGCGCGGCGGCCCCGGCTGTCGCTGTGCGACTCGTCTTTGCCGTAACTTGTATATATATATATATATATATATAACAACCCTGTACACGTTCGTGCGGCAGTTCACTTCTCTACCTTCCCTCCATTCCCTTTATCCATCTCTCTATTTCTCTCTTAGTCACTCACTCTCGTTGGACCCCATCAAAGCGTTCACGATATTTGGTCATGATGTGTATTCTGCATACATATGTATATATATATATATATGTATATATATCTATTCCGCGGTTACACCTACCCTTGATTTTAGTTATTAAACATTTATATACCTGCGTATGTGTATGTATATATGTATATATACAACATAGGTATATGGATGTATGCAAATGATGAATTTGTTTATTTGACAGCGGGTTAAATTGTATTTGTATAGTATTATTGTAGTTTACCGTGTTAATATAATTTATATCATTTGTAATATATATTGAAAATTAATTTTAACACAATAACAGATTAATAGAATAAATATAATTTAACCGTGTTCACATATGTCAATTGACGACTCTTCATTTTCATTTTCTTTTCTTCATACATATATACATATGTACACGTATATATAACGCGCAATCACCATTACACCGTGTAACGGTTCCGCGCGCCCCAATGCATATTCCCATCGACCGCACCCTCGTTGCGTTTCCCCTCGCCGCGCCCGCCTTACCATATATACCCGCGTGTCCTCTGCACACGAAACCAAGCGAGAGCAGAAAAAGAAAAAGCGAACACAAAAAAAAATATAGGTATATATATATATATATAAGCGAAAATAATAAAAGCGAGAAGTAGACGCGTGCACGCACGCGGACTCTTCTCTCTCTTTCTTTTTCTCTGTATAGTGTGCGCACTCGCGCGTGAGCCAGTGTGAAATAACGCGATGGGCACAGCGCAGAGGACATACAACACAACAAAGGCGTCCGCGACTACTATATATATATATATATATGTATGTATATATATGTATAAAGAACGCAAAAGAGAGAAAGAGGGAACGTGTGCACGTTCACATAACCAACCGACTAACACTCAAGGGGGAAACGAGAACGCAACGCGCACTATATAGAGAGTGGAAGAGTGAGAGGTAAAAGGAGCGATAAAGAAAAAGGAGAGAAAATAAACGAGGGAGAAGCGCGCGAACGCGAACCGCGGGTTCCATACCATTCGGTTGGTTCGGTGAGTCACGCATCGCGAGCTTCCTGCCCGCTTGTTTCCCCCCCTAATTCCCCACCTTATTCTCTATCTCATTCTCTCTTTCATTTCT
>CAJUYH010000345.1:43567-53567 GCA_910591685.1 Galerucella tenella | reverse complement strand
ATACACACATTGCTCGGATGGAAAATGTAGTCCACTATACCGAACATTTCACACTACCGTGAAAGTCAACAATAATAACATCTTTTTCTAAATGGAAAATATTCACTTCATCTGAAATATCAATAATTACCTATTATCTTTATCTATTCGCGAATTACAGTCTACCAGTGTATTTATATAGTCAAATATATATATATATATATACGTATACAGGTCGCGTGATCACAGGGACTCGGGCTTAAAAGCCCTCTTCCGCTGTTGGAAATTACCGCGTCTCAGAGAGTGGATCGAACATGCCCCCCGTGTTCTCAATATACACACACACACACACACACACACATATATATATATATATATCCGGACATCAAGTATATATATATACAAGGCGGTGGGATTGGATTTTACTGGCTCGTCATTGCATACAAATCACATCTATATCATCTATCCACATACACATATATAAAATTTATATGTACAGATATAGATAAAAAAAAAAAGGGGGAAAAAAAAAAAGAAGAAAAGTTGGAAGCTCCGTAGGATGAGAAAACAGGAGGAAAGTGAGAGTTGCCTCATATCGCATTTATACATACAACCTTGGGGGGTGTAGAGTAAAAGAGAGAGAGTGGGTGAGGGAGAGAGAGAGAGAGAGAGAGTGAGATAGTTATTGCCATGCGAGCGGGTGAGAGCAAGTGAGAGAGATACAATATATAACTACCGCTCTCGCTATGGAAGTATCAGGGAGTAAAGTGGGTCAGTGTCGCGGGAACTTGAAAAGTTCGCTTCCGTAATACGAGCGGCGCGTCGACTGCCGCAAAATCGTCCGACCGCATTTATGGGTCAGCGGTTGGTAAAACAGAGACAAAAGTATATGTGTATGTGTATATGTAGCGAATGGAAACAGAATAAGAGAGAGAAAGAGAAAAATGAGAAGAGCCAGTGACTCACACAGCAGTGCGAGTAAAATTGTTGCGATCAGTTTGCGCGCGCTTGTGTAACTTCATCGCTCTGTTTCATTTCTCCTCTCACTTCTCTCTTCAACTCTCACGCTTTTATTTCCATCAGCTCTTACTTGTATTTCTTATGCTATATATATACCCTCGTTATATGCAAAGTGCACCGCCACACTATCGCCAATGTCGTCACACTGTTGACAATTTACAGTTTTGCCGTTGGCCGTTACTTCTCTACACTCCAAGTTTCACCATATTTCAAATACGTATTTGTATATAAATCAATCACTCCTTTACTCACATAATAAATTTTAACAATAATTCTATTCACCTTGAAATCACATAAAATTACTTTACTCATATCAAAAATATTACAGTTATAATTCATTGCTCTATATATATTTATTACAGTGTGAATATCAAAGTGTTTGTCTTTAAATAAATAAATTTTTCTCATATGTGCGTTGCAATGTGCGTGTTTACCATTATTGAATCCCCGTGGCGACCATTATCGAACGATCGTCGACAGAGAGAGAGAGAGAGAGAGCGAGCGAGAGAAAATGTTTTCTCGATTATATACATATATACCTACATATACAGCTTTAGTGAAAAAAAAAAAAAAAAAAAAAAAAAAAAAAAAAATGCGTGTGCGTGCGTTTTGCGATTAACTCACTCACAACGATCGCCATTATGCTCATACATCGTTTACAAACGTTATAGGACTAAAGAGTCGGGCGTTGGAAAGTGGGAGGCGATGGGATACGACGCAGTATATATAGCCATACACATACACACATACGTATATTCATATATACACCTGCGACACTCTGGTGGACGAGCACACACGATATCCGGGCGACAAACAGAGGGATAAGAAAACATCGTGAGCACGCAGAGGATAAAAAAAAAAGACCTAGTAGCAAAGAGCCCCAACGCTCTAATGCCATCCACCATACATATATATATAGAGAGAGAGACATGGATGTAACCCACACGTGAGCGAGGGTGTTTCATCGCCGCGGGGTTGAACGTAGGGCATTAAGAGGGAGCACAAGAGTAGAAATAGGAGAGTCGCGGGAGTATAGTATAGAGAGGCCCGAGGGAAACGCAGAGAGTATATCCACAGAGGGAGGAAGACAAAGTGATATAGAAAGTGAGAAAGAGGGTGGATGAGGGTGGGCGGGAACAAAAGATAGGGCAAGCCGTTATTTAGCCGGCCGTGCGCGTCCCTTCGCGCGACCTAACTCATCCCCTACTGTACTTCTTATATATATATATATATATACTCCCTCGCCTAACGTCCAACTGCTCCCTCCGCGGCCATATTCCGCGCGTTTTCCCCCCTTTTATCTCCCTACCGACCCGCCAGCCGCCTATATACTATACCTCTCTCACCCGGCCATCGAGTTTAGCTCTGGCGCTCTAGAGGACACGCGAAAGACGTTACGTTCTCGCGTGTTCTCTTTTTATATACAAGGAAAAAACCATTTTTTTTTTTCTTTATACTGTAAATCAAAATGAATACCTATATTGTCTGTATTTATACAAATGACTGTCTATATGATTTTTAATGCGACGCAATCACCTTGTTAATT
Organism: Galerucella tenella; assembly: GCA_910591685.1. Classification (NCBI taxonomy): domain Eukaryota; kingdom Metazoa; phylum Arthropoda; class Insecta; order Coleoptera; family Chrysomelidae; genus Galerucella; species Galerucella tenella. The sequence goes on along the minus strand of CAJUYH010000345.1, from coordinate 51,022 downwards.
GACGCGATGACGATATCAATTAATGAATACAACCTGGATATATAGAATGAGATGAATGAGAAGGAAAAAGGCGAGATATACTAGAACAAAATAGAGATATACGTTGTATTTTACCTTTTTCGCTTTCTCATTTCCTTTTTGCTTTGGTCCTCCTTTCAGTCTTTGTCACGATCTATATACGTATAGTAGTGTGCAATATCATTTTTTTTTTGTTTCTTGTAGCTTTTCTATCTCTGTAGCTCTTTCGTTTATTGCACATGCTTGCATTTGTCGTACTTCAATACTTTCCCTCACATCCGTATACATATATATTTACCAATACAATTGTCCATAGCTATATAGATAGAGTCTATCGCTGGTCGTCGTTGTCGTTGTCGTCATCGTCGTCGTTGTCGCCGTTGTTGTGTCCACCAATACTTGACCATTGTATACAGTAGTGTGTGCGACGAAGTTGCTCGTGCTAGCCATTCTTTTTATTTTGCTCGTGCGCGCGTAACGGTACACCAACGCACGTACGCTCCATACTTTTACCTCTCTCACTGATCCTTGATGTTTTTTTTCTTCCCTATATATATATATATATATATATATATATAGCGCTATACTATATCCCGGTATTCTTTGCTCTGCGTTCCACTCCCTTTGACATTCGCGATTGATGCCATCGCGTGTAAAAAAAAAAAAATAAAAAAAATAGAAAAAATAAAATAATAGTAAAGAGACATTTTCCATCTTTCTTTTTCTGTTTTTATTTCTATTTTTATTGCACGACAACGGAACAAAAATATTTAATTGGAGGATTTTAACTTTGTCCTTGGATTATCGTTGGGATTTCCCCGCACACTACTCACTGGAAAAATAACAATGGCACGTACGTGTCTGCATACCTGCAACCCAAAATTTTTCCCTCTTTCACATGGTCTCTGTCTCTCCACCATGTAAAAATATATATATATATATATATACTCTCTTTCAACCTCGGTCTATTTTTATCTGTACACGTCGACCAACCCTCACTTTGGAATATATATCTGATGCGCATTTGCTGCGCGCATGTGCACACACTTTCTGGGATTATACCGCGCGATAGACGATTTAACAAGCTCTTCCTTCCTTCCTTCCTTTCGTGTATACAATTCTACTCTCTTCATTCCATTGATTTCTTCATGCACCCTTATTCGTTACCTTACCCTTCACTATATTTCAAATGTATGTATACACATCTATAAATATATAGGTAAATCAAAAAATACAGGTTGAATTAGTTCAATTCTCTTTGCAACACATTGCGTATATATATATATATATAAGAGTTGAGTGAGATATTTTAATGAAAATTATTCTCGTCACTTAGTTCTTTTATTAATGCAACATTTTTGCTCTTACTCTTATTCTTCATCTCTGTGGGTTGTTAGTATTATATTAAACGTTCCCATGCGAGTTGTACACAATATTTTTCTCGCCAGTGTGTCTCACCCTATATTTGATCACGTTTCACATATACACGATGGTGTTGGTTGTCTATATATATATATATATATATATATATATTGCTACTACCACCATAGTCACTACCGTTGCCACCCCCTGGAGTCATGAACTAAAGGGTCGCGCAAATATACAGCGTCCAAAATCATCAGGGATTACAACTATGAGAAACACACAATCGATTTTGTCGCGAGTTCACCGTTACACAGTCCCTGAACGAGAGGAAAAATACAGATAGGCCGATTATTCTAAAGTATACTATATATATATTGATATAATGCATATATGTATATATAAAGTAAAACTGACACAAGACGTGAAGGGTGCGAAGAAATATGAATAAACATATGTGTACATATTCATGAATCTATCTTGGCGCGATTATTCAAACGAAAAAGTCGCCGTTATTATATACTTATTAAAAAACATAATTCGTTATATTTATTTATATATATATATATATATATATGTAAACGTGGTTCTTCGTGTCAAAGCAAAATTCTAAGCGATAACCGATCGTCAAAATGGTATTTTTGTTTCATTCGTCCAACTGCGAGAGTTTGAGTTGCTTCCACGAATCTCTAACCGTAGGAGCAACCGCACGCAGTTGTATATACTATAAAGAATACATACAAACACACACATACACACGTACGCTCATATGTATGGATGTATGGAATATAGCTTGAAAGTTAGTGAAGGGAAAAGAGGGCGGCGAAGGGAAAAAAGAGGCCAAAGGGAAGAGAGAAGTAAAGGGGACAAAAACAGCGGATGAGTATAAGGGAAAAAGAAAGAGAGAAAGATAGAAGTGGCGAGAGCTAGTGCGTACGTGCGTGACGATCATCCCCTCGCGAGACCGCGTGCGTGCTATGTGTATACCCTCATTGTGTAGAACGGTGCCAGAAGAGGAATAAAGCGGACGAGCGAGAGAGAGAGAGAATGTACCAAAGGAAGAATGAGAGAGCCAGTCGATTCGTCCACGTCGATTTCTACGCCTCGAAGGCTTCATCTCGCGTGGACGAACAGTGGACTAACCTGCAAACTCTATATACTACATATATAGTCGATCGATATTTGGCCGTGCATTGTATATATATATATATATGTGTGTATATATATATATGTGATACAAACAACAAAATCTTATTTTGGTCAAATGTCAAAAATTCTTGGAAATATTCAACTATAATAATATCATTATATGTTTTATCATTAAAATTTGTTTTCATTCATTCTCATTCTGATAAGTTTTCATCGTAACAGATTTTATCGCGATTTTTACACTCTCATATTATGAATCACGATAATCATCATCATTATTGTAAATTAATTCCGTAAATTGTTTCGTTGATTAATTAATTGACCATGTGAATTAAAATAACGTAGAGTAATTGGAATTGTGAGTAAAAATACTTTGGCACACGCAAAATAATTTGTGCTTATTTATTCATTATTATTATTCTTATTATTATTATTATTAATGTTCCTTTTTTTTTCTTCAAATTCAAGCCCAACAAAGCGTCATTTGCATCAACCGGTTTTCTTGAAAGAGAAAGAGAGAAAAATATATCTGATGTCTTGTCGTTCTATACCTTTTTTTTTTCTCCTCTTTATCTTCTTTATCCTCTGTCTCTTTTTACTCGCGAGAAATATTCTATGTGTTGTACATCCATATATATATATATATTTATGTATGGAGGATGAGCTCGCGTCTCTTTTGCGCGGCCTTCAGGGTTTGTGTGATGCGCGCGCGGTGTTTGAGCCCCTCGGGACCGTTGGAGGAGGTAAAAGATCGCGGAGAGAGCCGTCAATTAGGTGAACTTGAGGCGAGAGTACGACGGAGATAGAGATAGAATGCGGCCCCCTATTCGCTCGTTGGTTCGCGCGCAGTCGTTTGCGCGTTGGCAGGAAGCAACCAACTCTCTACTCGTGCGGCAGCGGACAACCAGACGGCCATATATATATATACATGTATATACTCTGGTATATATTTTGAACAAAGCGTGAGGCCCAACTCTCGACGCAGCAGTACTGATGCTTTCGATGCCTTCACGCGTATATACATGTATAAGCGTACCAGAGAGGGCTTTAGCTTCCCGCCTCTCTCCTCATTTCCTTTCCTTGGCCTTTCCGCAACTATCGGTATATCTATATATATATATATATATATACATTTGGGTACTATAAACGGCCACCTTGGTTTGAAACTTTTCGCTTTTATTCTGTATCCACTATATAACACTGTGAGCACATCACCTTAATTCTTCCCCCGAAATTCGCCGTACTCACTCAACGGTCCGTGAATATATATTCGACGACGACGACGACGACGACGACGACCGCGCGCGACGCCCGCTAAGTCTCACGGGAAATATCGGTCGAGAGAATTAATGCGCCGATGCCAGGTAAGAAAACGAGAAAGATCAGCACGAGAGAGAGACAGGGAAGGATTAAGTATAGTGACATGATAAAAGAAAAAGTGAGAGAGGAACTTTTAAACAGAAATATTTGTAAATGCTTTGAATATTATTTGCGAAAATAATTGCAATGTTAGAGATAGAATTTTTTTTTTAACAATTATTGAATTATATTGCTGGATTCTCAATTGAGAATTATATCAATACACTTATTGTACGGATATATACTAATGGCATTCTTCCCATTTACATTGTATGTATATGGCGGTGGTGATTACAATTGTAATATCAATATTAAATATTTAAATATCAATAGAAATATATAATTGCTAGCCGCTGTATTCAATTTCATATATTGTAAATATAATAAGCCAGTAAAATTGTTTACGTGTTATCATGATGCAAATACAATTATTATATTTTAGTTTATAATTAATTTTTATTATATTTGATGTATTTTTGCTTCAATGGGATGAGGATAGTTCTAATAGGATTGATATATTGTCATAGGAAGATTTTTATACAAAATATAGACACTATATATGATTTAATTGAAGGGACAGAAAATTTATATTGTACCAAACTATAACACGTAATATTACTTACTGAATGGTATCTGTTGCATCATATGGATGGATGTTTGGGTATCAATTTGGAAGTATGTGTGCAAACGATAATAATTAGCTTGAATAATAGCAGGTATACTTATTCATACAGATAGCTAGAATAGAGAGATAGATAAATTAATTCAATGGTATTTTTGTCAAGTAGTCTCATTATTCCTATGGCATATGGCAAATCATAAAAGTCCTGCGCTTGCCTCTCGGAACATTGAGGCACTTTGTAGTTATCCTGAAAAGGGCTCGAGTTACGCTTGGGCGAGGCTTCGTTTACCTTTATCTACCTGACCTATAAGCTCTTTCATATTCATTCCTCGTTCTCTCTTGTTCCCTCTACTTTCGTTACGTATTATTTGTCTATGGTACTACTATTTTCTGTATTTTTCAGGAATTGTATATTTGTATACCTCGGAAACTCGCGCGAAAATAAATAAGTAATGAGTCATTGAGATGTGTCGTTCGAATTCATTGTCGAATCAATATTTTTTTTTTTTTCATATTGAAATCAAAATGAATTGAAGTTGTAATGAATATTATCCATTTTCATAATAATAATTATATATTATAATTGCCGCGTCATTGACTCTCTAAACAAGAAAAATAGTGAAAAATGTACTCAATACTTTGACAATTTAATGTGATTTATATATTTTTTCATATAATTGTGCCTTAATTATACCAATACAGGCAATAATAATTCTTCAGATAAACACATGAGTTAGTCGATAAACTAATTACAATATATTTAATAAATCATTATCCGTTATAAAATATATGAATTAGATAATAACTTGTAATTTCATCATCTACTTTTAGTTTCATATTTGAAATCCAAACAGAATTAATATTTTTAAATATATATATATATATATTTTTGTAAGTGTCAGTGGTTGACGACCGAGTCTCCAATAAATTATCGCCTTTGCTCTTACTCCTATCCGTTTATTTATGTCTCTACCATTAATACTGTATATAAATACATGTTGATATACGTCAATAGGTGAAGGTATTTCGCCGAAAATCCTTTTCTATTTTTCATATTCATCAGAGTCATTATAATTCATCAGATACAAGAAAATATTTTTAAAATAACATATTGAATGAAAAGGAAAAACGCATAATTTGACACTGAGTTTACATCTCAATATAATTAAATATATATAGATTTCTATCCGCATATACTTCATGAGTCATCACGAATACAATAGAAGCAATATAATATAATCCGTACTAAGTAACATCGAGGTCTACATTTATTATATACACACGCGAAATGCCTGATTGCTTTTACCCATTTGTCGCACTCAACAATTTTACAATATATACCTCGGAGGAAAAGATTATATATAAATATCCTCTTTTCACTGTACACCTCTATATATATATATATATATATATTCCTTTCATTCTCCCCATCGTCTTCGCGCCCATCTTTGTATTCTATCTTTCACCCTCATTGTCATTTTACAACTTCTGTGTGTGTTTAAGTATATATGCGTTTCACAAGGGACGCGAACTCAAAATCTTTCCCTCTCGTCCTCCATACAACTTAACCGCCTGCATTTGGGTCGTTAAGTATATAACCTAAACCGCCTGCTGTGTATGTCGCCGTGGAAAATCACAATCCGGCCAAAATGACGCGCCAAATGCGTATAGTCATCAGGGTTTGCCTTCGACAACGTCGCGTTGAGCAAACCGACGCTTAAACATCAAGGAGACGCTGTGCATATTCCCATATATATATATATATATATATATATATATGTATGATGGAGAGTAGAGAGAGAAGGAGAGTGGGAGTGACTGACTGAGAGTGTAGGGAAGAGAAGGATAAGAGGAATCAGGGGAAAAACTATCCCGGGGTTTGCCACGGGGAAATTCGTGTCAGGTATAATCGAGTCTGTGCTCACTGCGCGCCATCGTGAAACGATTTCACAAGCAGAAACGACGCGACTATGACATACACATGGCTCTATATATAAGTTTATATAGAGTCGCATATACATAACAGCATGCCGTGATGTATTTCATTTGAAAAATAATATTGAAAGTATAATCAATAATGAAAATAGGAAAAAAAAATTGAATGTTTAATATTTTTTTATTTTTTTTTTTCGATACTTGTCTTTTTTATTGTGTTGACACAATATGCTTTTTAATTCGGTGAAGGATGAAGAGGGGGTGTGGACAATTAGAAGTATACCACCATCATCTATATTAAATCCACAAACGTGTAAATAATGCGAACGAAACATCTAGATATAAATGTAGATAGTTGTGAATGGAAACCATACAAAAATATCACGCCGATTGTCAATAATGAACGGTACGGCGGAAGTAATTACGTGTAAAAACAAAAAAAAAAAGACAAAATAAAAAAATTGTATACAAAATTCATTATACAGAGATCGAAAATATTACAAGGGATAGAAGTATGCTGAAGAAAGGGCGGAGGAACGAAAAAGAAAAAAAGAAAAAAAGAAAAAAGAAGAAGTAATAATAAAAACGGTTGTAAATGCCGAGAATTTCCAAGAGGTGAATAATGTATACCGTGGCGCATCGAAGAAGGTCCCAAAATATAACCGTGGGCCAGTAGATTAGTCGGCTCCGGCCGCGGGCACCAAGGTCAATCCTCATTTCTATATATATATATATATATAGGTATGGAAGAGCTAGACAAGCGAAATAAACGCATTCAAGTGCTTAGCGTAGCGGCACCGACCCCCCGGGAAAATGATATACAACCCATAGAGAGTGAACAAAAAGCGCGAATATATGTTTGAATGTGTCAAATATTGTGCGCACATCAGTGTTGTATAGGTTCCAAGTAAAACTTTTATGACGTGTTCAATGTGGAAAGGTTTGTTCGTGTGGTAAAGGTATACCAATAAAGCTGAAATGTCGTTTGCTATATATAGATGTATATATGT
>CAJUYH010000345.1:29490-40967 GCA_910591685.1 Galerucella tenella | reverse complement strand
ATATATATATATATATATATATATATATATACATATGTATATATATACAACCCAAGTTTCATTGGAGCGGATAGACTTTGCGCTCTATATTCCCGTTACTTTACTTATACTTAAACTCGATATTTATTTTTACGATATAAATGAATTATTGTATAATTGTTTTTTATATACAATTTTTATTTAATCGTCAGATTGAATATAAAGAGGGAAATGAAATTAATAGAATTAATAGATAAGTGAGTGGAGACAGGAGTATAAGACTGGGGAAGAAGAATTGAATGGTGAGGGAGAGTGGGGAATAAATATATACTTGAAAGGATGACGAATTTGTCGCGGGCAGGTGGCAATCGACACTTTTTACGTATCGTCTCGAATTACAAACCTGATATATATATATATATGTGCAGATTTAATAAATGAGAAAAAAATCGTGGAAACGTGAGAGGGAGAATAAAACAAGAAGAAAAAATATATTTAAAAGAAATGAACGCAAAAATAAAAGTGTATATAAAAGTTTAAAGTTTGAAAAGTACTTTGACTAATAAAGGAATGTATATTTACATATATATATACATATATATATAAATAAAAATCTCAGCTTATCATACCGATGATCCATTTCACGCTTGAACAACGTACACAAAAGATTCGTTTATTTTTAACCAGTCTCTCACATTTTTACTTTTATTTTCTTATTTATATCTCACTCTCCCTCGTTTGCACACTTTTTATTTTATTTTTTTTTACTCTGTTTCAGTCACGTGTTGGCGGATAATTCAATCGTTTGCATCCGAGAGAATTGTTACCCAGGATTAGCATTCGATTTTAAGCTTCATGGATTCACTTCCTCTACCATATATACGTATGTACTATATACATTTACATGTATATATATATATTCAGAAATGGGGTTCGTCTGTATTCATTTTCATAATTGTTTTTCACCCCTCGGAAATATATATATGCCCTCAGAAAAAAAAAACAACAACACAACAAAACAAGAGAAAAACTAAAATAAAGAGAAGTCTCTTTAAACTTTATTTTCTAGGTCTCTGTGTCTTGTCGTAATGTCAACGAGTATATAAATATATATATATATATATTTTAAATGAATGGTCATATCAATAACATATAAAATATGTATACATATGCTTATACCTACAGTATTTCGTTTTATATATGTATAAACGTCAATTGATCATCGAACCCAACAATCATCATACCATTCATAACCGATATATCAGCGATTGAGAAACAGCAGGTAAAGGATCAGTTTTCAATTCCTACTATATATATATATATATATGAATATGTATGTGTACATGATACAAATGTGGATATATATATATATATATATATATATATGTATCGGTGCACGACGCGATTGAGAGTTGATGAATAAGTAACGGTTATTTCATATAACTACGGTATATCACTTTTGCAAACACTTTCAAATAAATATTTAATGATATTTACGTATACATATATAAGTGAGTATGCATATAGATCCAGAATAGATGAAGAATGTTTATGTATACATATAAATGCGTACATAGGTATTGAAATAGCTGTATATACGACATTTAGTATGTAATATAAGCAGCTTATATGAGGATATGTGTATGATCCTGTTCGGTGGTTATAGACTTCCGCGAAAGATCGTTCGCGTTCTTGAACAGGTGCAAATTAATTACCTTCCACTATCTATATGTATGCGTAGATGGGATATAATTCCTAATACTTCCACCAATGCTACTACTCTCATTTCAAATTTATTCAATATATGTATACGCAGATGGATGAAAAATATCGAGAAAATGATGCTAACCCAATATTTCTATCAATGTTGAACATTCAATTGAGTACATAATTAATTAATTTGTCATTGGGTTTTTATTCTGAACTTTTTTGTCGTTTGGTAGACAAATTGAATTTATACTGTGATCGATAAGAGAAGGAAAAAATTGTGGTAATTTTGTTGGACAAAATCCCAATCGATTTCTCAGACTTTGATATAACTTATGTATAGTAGGTACATATAGAAGGATATATGTGGATGCATGTATATATGTGTTTACAGGCATATATGTATAGATAGGGTGAGGTAGAGAGACGTGTGAGAGAGGAGAGAAATGTCCTCGAGCGATCGTTCCTACAGCGATGAAACTCCAGGCGAAAATTAATCTCACCGGACACGTCGCACGTATATGTATATATACCCTCTATTGAGGGACCCTTTCACTCTCCTCATCTCTCTCTTACTTCCACACACACACACACACACATCCATACACACATTTTATCCCTCTCTCTCTCTCTCACTTCTGTTTCGTTTTCTCACCATCTTCATTTCTCTCTTTCACACTGCGTGTTGGACGTGGTGAAGACCGGTCGATCGATTCTCCTCTTACGTCTCGCAGGACTCTCATGTAACCATCGCATTTTTTTTTTCTCTCTATTTTTCCCACCACACTCTATATACACACAATCATATATAAATACCGTATATATACACACATAAAACTGCATTTTTTCCCTATGTTATCTAATCCCCAACTTTAATAAAACGAAGAAAAAAAAAATCTGAGACTGTCCTTAAAAAAATTTTTTTATGTTCATTTTTATTTTATTTTCACATTGAATGCAGTTTTGTTTATTTTCCATCATATATAAATAAACTCACTGGGAGACCTTGATCTTGGAGCATGAAACTGGGAAAAAATGGAGCAAAAGCAACAAGAGAAGTATATAATATATATAAAAGAAAAAAAAAAAAGAAAATAGAAAAAGAGTAATGGAGAGAAAGAGAGACGAAAGAGCGGAAGAAGAATTTCATCCAACTCGGAATCTCGCCAGCCGTAACTTTGAACGTAGAGGAGAAAAATAGCTGGGACCAAAGAGGAAAAGGGAAGAATACGAATTGCAAAGAGGGGCTTTACTTGTATACATATACATACATAAAGGAAGAAGACACAGCAAAATGAAGGAAAAAGTGAGATAGAATAACGTGAAATGAAGGGGGAGTGCAATGCAGTTGGATAGAATGAGTAGTTCGGAAGTAACCCGTTTGCGTATCGAGTTACTTTCTCTCTCTCTCTCTCTCCCACTATCTCTCCTTCTTTCCATCTCTCTCGTCTTTTACTCTTTCCCTTTTATACTCTCTCCTATTGCAATTGTCTATCTCGCTTTTCCAGATATGAATGAGATAACGGAAACAGTGAATGGATCATTGCGCCTCGAGTGCACACGAGGAATACATTGAATCGTCCTCCACACAATTATATACATATATAATAAATATATATATATATTTGTATGTATGATGGGGATATTATACACGTGTGTATATAAATGTCTTTGTACTGCGTCGCTTTCACTTTCATCGCTTGCGATTTTCATTCATTTCTTGTTGTTGTTTTTTTTTTTTTCATCCTGTTTTGCTGATAAATGAGCTATTAAACAAGATATATATATATATATATCAATTCGTTTGTTTACTTTTATCAATTTCGTTCGATAATTACGTTTACAAAATGGAGCATGTATAAATGGGAATGATACAAAGCCCGAGATATTTTTGTGTTTTATTACTTTTTCATTTTCATTGCGGGAAATATATCTATGTGTTTGTGTAATATATATATATATATGTACGGAGGCGGGAATGGAAGTTTTTAAGCACCGTTTATCCACACTCACCCCTCTGCGCACACTTCACTGCTTTATAACAGACACGAAGAGTAAGTGGGTGGAGGCAAAAAAGTATATATCTATATGATGCAACAGGGTAACAATTGCCTTTAAAACTTTTTCATTTTTAATTCGCCATTCATATTTACATTTTTATTCGACTATTTTTTTTTTTTTTTCCCTCTTTCTCCTCTCGTTCTCCATTTACGATCATTGACATCTACATTTAAAGCGATATAAAAAACAAAATCGTCGGAAATAATCATAAATTATAATGATAAATAAAACTGATCTCCGCAAAAAGGGAAAGGGATATATAAACGTATGTAAATGTCGGTGAATTTTCAAGTTCATCTAATCATTTGGTTGGGATCACACATAAGGGAGAAACGAAATCTCACATTCAAATCATTTATATACCTACCTATATACGATAACAATCATTAGAGTATATTATAACCGAAGATACTACATATACTGCGTATATACACCGAGACCCACAATAATGAAATATCAAAGGAAAAAAAAAACGGAAAAAACATTTGCATAAACATATATCCATATATACAAATCAATAGTTGTGATAAGTAAAAAAAGGTAAAAAAGGAGAAAACAATTTCAATTGAGAAATGCATCAGGCGTATTAGAAAATATATGGGAATGGGTAAATTTTGGTAAATGAATGCGTTCTAGGAAATATTAACCGTGTGGGACGAGGGTCTACTTTGAAAACGTGCACGCTGTGTTATGTGTTGGGTCGGAAAGTCCGCGGGTTCGGCAATATACCAAAGCCGTTGAGGCAGCAGCAGCAGCAGCAGCAGCGAAGGCATTAGGTGTAGAGGGGGGGGGGGGGATAAGGGAGAAGAGACAGACGCACGGGTAACGAGGGTTAGCGCGCCCGCTTACTCTTGGTCATTTTTCCTCTCCTTCCCTCACATTCTTTCTCTCTTACACTTAAACGTGTGCAACTATAAGAGAAGAGGCAACGTCAACGTTGTCGACGACGACGACGACGACGACGAAACAGTAGAGCAATGCGCGATGGCAGGCGTCGAGACAGGGAGCAAGAAACGACGCAAACTATGAACAAGGGAGTAGAGGGGAGCTGAAGAGTGGCCTGTGTGCGATGTGCGACGTACAAAGAGCGAGGGGCAAAGAGCGAGGGGCAAAGAGCGAGGTACAACGACGACGACGACGTCGCCGACGACGACAACGACGACGACGGCGGACAGGGGTGAGAGGAGAAGAAGCCGCGAGCACAAGAGAGATGGAGAGTTGGAGAGATGAAAAGAGGAAGAGAAAAAGAAGGAGTGAGTGAGTGAGTGAGAAACGAAGAGCGTCGCGAGTCCGCGGAAAGTCGGCGTCCACCGGCACACAGTTGAGCGTCGCGATTCGTCGCGAAAGCATCGTCCAACGCGGCAACGAACGTGTTGTGCCGCTTCAGTTATTTTTTTCCCTCCTCGCGTTTAATCCGCCAATAGAGTGAGATAGAGTGTGTGGGCAAAGAGAAGGTGGAAAGGAAGTAAGGAAGAAAGGAAGGAAGTAAAGGAGAAGAGGGATATAGTGTGTGTGTGTGTGCGTGTGTGTGTGTATGAGTGAGTGAGAGTGAGAGAAACGCATAGCAGCCGCGATCGGGCCAATCGGCGATAATCGAAGGGCGGCGGAGGCAAGTGCGGTGTGAGCAACTGCACGGGGTGGGGAGAAAATGGACGAAGGGTGGGAGAAAGAGAAGGCGAATACTGTATGAGTGAAATAGAGAGAGAGAGACGAAAGGAGAGGTGGCAGTGGCGACTGCCGATATACTAAAGGGGGAGTTTACGTTCCGAAACGTGCGATCGTCCAGTCGCTCAGTCGAGGTCGAACAACCGTGAGACGAGGATTGACTTGTCCGCTAATTTTCGAGTATTCAAGCTATTCGACCTTCTACTTACATATACATACACACATGCGTTTGTGCTTACCCACATTTATATATATATATATATAAATAAAAACAAATAAATATATATATATATGTGTGGTTGTTGTGTTGAATAAATAGAGGAGAGAATTACGTTGGTCTTTGGCTCGTCAACTTGTTTTTGGTGAAGACAGTTTTGAGAATATATAGAATTGAGTAAACGGCGAAGGAGAATATTCGTGACTCGCATTCCACGGCCCGTTTTGCTCTTTGCTCACTCTGGGTTATTCAGTGAAGTGATCTCAGTGCCAAAGATTCACGCCGCAAAGAAACACCGTCTCTCTCTCCGGTGAATAACACATTGAGAGAACAGAGAGCAGGAAAAAGAGAGAGAGAGAAGGAGGGTGCTCGTGTGTTGAGACACGAATACAGCAGAAAGAAAAATAGAGCACGCGAGTGAACAGAGGGAGAGAGAGAGAGAGAAGAAAAAAAGCGAGTGAAGCGAGAGGAAACGAAACAACATACAATCTTATCGTACAGTGGTGTTACTGTGTGTGTGTTTTGTGCAGTGGTGAGACTAGACCGTGCGATTACACCGTTTTGCTCCTCAATGTGGAAAGCTCTGACGAAAAAAAAATCAAAATAACATTTCGGGCATTTATCGTTTGAATACGCGTGAAGGAAAAAATAAGTAACTTTTCGTTGTTGTTGTTGTTGTTTTTTTTTTTTTTTTTTTTTTTTCTTCCCCTCCATTCATTGTCTCGTTCTTATTGGTAGTGATTAAATTTAGTGGATAATTCAGCGTGTGATTAACGTGGTGTGTGTACTTTGAAAATTCCAACTCTCATTCAATTTCAATTGACGAAAGACAAAAGTGATATTGAATTTCATTATTACCATAGAGTTTCGCTGAAAAATCGCGTATGAAAATAAAAAAATAAGAGAAAGACAATACAAAAGTACTGTAAATTCAACGGACGTTTTTCAAGTGGTGCTTATTGTGTGTGTGTGTGTGTATTTTGTGTGCGCGCGAGTGTTTATATATGTATATATATATGGCGTGTGTATTGGGTTTGTCTACCTACTGGTGTTGTTGATAGTGGGTACTGGCTGCTTTTATACTTATACTCGACCTCGTGGTGCAGCAATAATATTGTTTTCCCGCGCGTACATTGGATTGGCTGCGGTGCGGTGACGCGGTGTGGAAACAGGAATAAACCCCTCTTGCGAAAGAGAAAGAGTACATGAGAGAGAGAGAGAGAGAGACAGAAAGAGAGTGTAGTGTTTTGCAGGAGTAGAAAAGTTTCCTCTCTCACTCCCACTATATCAACATCCACCACACCACCACCACCACCACCACCACCACCAACATCACCATCGCCACCGGAATCCAAACGTAACACTCTTTGATGGTGGGGGACAAGTTGTTTCATTCATAAAAAACTCTTTATTACACTGTGAGCGCATGTGCTATTCCAACGACGTGGAGGCATCAACTAACCTACTACTGGTTACTACTCTCACCCATACAATAGCCCTCTTCCCCTCTATTATACAAAGTTGAACGCCGTTAATGCACGCGCTATTATTTACAGTTGAAGAAAAATAAAAAGTTTAACGTGCGTGATACATCATTGACATTTCATATAAATGTTGTGATGAATTTTAAATAGAAAACCAACAGACTATAGTGTTTACCATTATTAATATTATTATTTTTTTTCCTTCTTTCATTTGTCTCAATTGATCATTTTTATCGTAGTGTCGTTTCGTTTTCGCAATCGATTGGGAAAGCAATTTCCCATTTTAAACTGCCAAAATTGATCGACGCGGACACGACGAATCGTCGGGAGACGGTGTTGAGGGTTCATCACAAATGAAATATTATCCAAAAGCAATGAGGAGTGAGGCGGCAAGGCCGGGAAAACGACCTATGCGTGCTTTATCGGCCGGTGAGAAAATGGAGGCAATTGAGCGTGTACACGAAGGCGAGAGCAAAGCATCAGTTGCACGTGATATTGGTGTACCAGAATCAACATTACGCGGTTGGTGCAAATCCGAACATAAAATACGCGGTATGGCGAGAAATTCATTAACACCGGACAGTGAAGCCCATTCGCCTGCGTCATCGTCCGGCACAAACCATCTTGCAATGGCTGCGGGAGGAGGACCGAGTCACTCGAGTGAAGACGAGGGTCCGGCTGCTAAGAGGGCGAAGATCGATCAGAACCATCAACATCACACGGGAATACCAAGCTCGTCGTTCTGCACCAACGAGAATTCGGAGAACGAGGCCAGTCGGCTTAGTGACGTATCCAAAATCGATTACGTTTCACTGATGGCGAGTATGGCAAGCATGAGACCAGAACACAGTTCATTGCTAATGCAACAATTGGGATTGCAATTGGGCGCTGCTGCTACAAATTCATTTGCTAAAAGTTTATTAACAATGCCAACGTCATTGCCACACACCAGCACTGTTGGATTGGTTGAAAATGGTTTACAGTATACACGAAGTGGCAATAATAATAATAATACAAATAATACAAATAATAATAATAATAATAATAATGGTAAGAGACATAGTACATCGGCAATCGCGCCTGCGCAAATGGACTCTGTTGCTAAATCATGCACGAGAAAGAGTTTACCACCCGCAGCTGAAGCCCCATTCTCACCGATTCCTGCATCGCCACGAAAATCAAATGACTTGTACCATCATCATCATCATCATTATCAACAACTACAACAGCAACATCAGCAGCAGCAACAGCAGCAGCAGCAGCAGCAGCAACACCATCATCAACAACGTGTTGCACATATAAATAATAAGACAAAGGAACAGGGTATGAATAAAAAAGTGGATGATCAATTGTGGATGTGGCTGACACAACAGCAAGCATTGCTTGGACAACAATCAACTCCATTCAATCCAAGCAATCAAAATGATGGCTCATGGTTTTGGCAATGGTATAAACAATGCAGTCTGCCGTTGGATACCCAACCACCAACTTCACAGCCAACAACTACCAAAAAATCACCGAGCAAATCGCGCGCATTACTTGACAACATATTGTGCAATAATAACAATGAAAATGTACGTAGGAGTTTTAATGATGTTGGTACACATGGTGGTGATGGTAATCAAGTTGTTGATAGTACACAAATTATTTCATCGGAGGAAGCTATTGAACATGGCGATAAATTTTTAATGTGGTTGGACAAATGTTCAGAGCCAACTGTTACAAAACTACAAGTAATGCAATTGAAATATTTACTCGATAGTCTTAAATCGTGCAAAAGTAATAAACCAACGAGTATGATAAAGCACAGCAGGAAGTAAAGTCGAATAATTATTAATTACTGTGATGTATTCATTATTCACCATTCGTTCACCATTCAATTCTTCTTTTTATTATTATTATTATTATTATTATTATTAATATTAATATTACCATTATCATCACTATCAATATTAATACTATTGTCACTTTAAAGTGTTTCTTTTTCTTTTCATTTGTGAAAAAGTTCAAATGTAGAGGAGGAAACAATTAATTTTTCTCTCACATTGCACTATTAGATAAAATAATACTTGGTTCCTAATTTTTCAATTATAAATAACGATAATAAGTGAATAAATAATATTAATGGCTAATAATTCACTCGCGTTTTTTTGTAAATAATAAGAGAGAAAATAAACGTAAAAAGATTATACCAAATTTGTAATGGAATGATTGTTATATAATATTGTTTTTACATGAGACATTAATGCAATTGTTATTCTCATGCAGTTCATTATATATCGATGCGCAAGTGTGTGAGATAAAGAAAGAAAAAAGACAGATGCAAAATGAAAAAAATAGTAAATATAGAGAGTATAAAATAAAAAGAATATATAAGTGTGGAAAAATTTTCGCGTTATAAATTCGCGCGAGAAATGAATTGAAATTTTTGCAACAATGATATGTATATAAAATTTATTTCTCACTAATTTATCACGTGTCTCTTTACAAGTTTTTTTCTTCACTCCAATATTTAAAATGATAATTATCGCTAACCCGACCAAATATTAATTCTGGTTTTTTTTTATTTTTTATTTTTTTTTAATTTTTTTCCGTGAGTTGTAGCCAAGCATATTTCTTTCATAAGAGTGAGAAATAAATAAAAATAAGAAGATGCGCATATTATATTGATAGAAGAAAAGTGGAAAGAAATGAAAGGGCGAATAGTACGAGTCAATCGATTTTAATCCAAATCCAAACTCAAACCGGTCCAAAGCTTCATATCAGTAGCGATTAAATTCACCCACGTCGCAAATTGTCATTATTATCACATTGTGATATCGATCTCTCATCGCGTAAAATCAAAAAGTATTGCCCGTGATACAGACAACAACACAAAGAGACATGTATATATGAATAAATGTAGGAAGAGAATGAAAGAAAATATTGGGATAAAATGAATGAGAAAAGTATGGCAAAGAAAATAGAGAGATGAAGATATTAAAGGGGACAATTTAGAGTCACTTACAATTGCTAGCGGCATCTTCAATGGCTCGTACACGAGATGATCGCTGACAAATTGAGCGCAACCATACCACATGTGTAGCTCAGGATAAGGTAGTGTACTCGGTCTTATGCTCGTTGATACGAATTTCTGATAACATAAATTAATAAAGAAAAAATAAAAATAAAAAAGCAACAAAAAAAGAATAGATATATGTAAATATATATTGTAACGTTGATAATTGAGTATGTATGTTTCTTCTTTCTTTTATTTGTTCAAGGAAAAATTTTCGACGTCGATTTTTTTTTAACTTCATTGCCGATAAATCGTGTTAAATTGTTGTTGTGGTCACAAAAAAATTTATGTAAATATCTTCATTTGTGGTTTGGTTTTATCGCTTGAAATTTATTGAATAAAAAAAAAAAGGAAGAAAGAGAATAATCTCTTTTGTTTTTTTTAGAGAAGTTTTCTACGTAACATACGGAAAATATCGACGTCGAAAGGATAATTATTCTCATTTTTTATTGTCGCTAATAAAAAAAAAAAAAACACCTAATGCCATCGATGGGTAGCCAGCCGAGTAATATTGTTCATATAATTAATATATATTTATGAATATGGTGCTGCCATTTCACATTAAAATGTGTGTTCAATCAAAAATAAAGAGGCAAATTCGTGAATGTGAATGGTTGCAGCAACAAATTAATAAAACAAACAAAAATACAACTGTAGCTATAATACAAACCAAAGCGATGATGATTGTTAGGATAAATGGGTTATGTAAATATCTTAAGGTATGACTGTATATGTACTCAGCGAAATATCTGAGTAAAATTAAAATTGAGGATGACCATTGAATGAATTCAACAAAATAAACCACTAATTATCGCATAATTAAAAAATTGGAAAAATAATTAACAATTAAAAAAAAAAAAAAAAACGAAGTAAAATAAAATACAGAAATGCAAAATTAAATTAACGCGCTCGACATTTCGTAAAATTGGCGTATTAAGAAAAACGAAAAACAAACAAATGGAAAAAAAAAAAAAAAGAACAACAGCAACAACAAACAGGCACACATGAATAAATGTATAGCGAAGTTTATTTTTATTATTTAGAAATTAGAGTTGATAAATATAAAATATGTCGAGTGTATTAGAATGATTCTTGGATTTATGCAAGTTAATAATTATTGTGGGTTGAAAATAAATAAAAATTAATAAATAAATAAATGAATTGGATGTATTATAGAAACAGGAAATGGAAGCGAATGAAAATAGCACATTGTCTCAATCCAAATAAAATAAAAATAAAAATCATATAAAAGCGAATTGTCTTCAATTACAAAAATTGACTCATTTTTCTTTTAACTATGTAAACA
>CAJUYH010000345.1:7500-28677 GCA_910591685.1 Galerucella tenella | reverse complement strand
TATTCTTTTTGCTTTTATTACGTTGCAATATCACATAATTGCACTTCAATTACTCTTCATTCAAACATAATACACTGTTTTGACAACAATACTATCGTATTGCCTTTGATTTTGTCATTGTGGAATAAAGAATAAATTTTTATTTCAACTGATCGAATAAACAAATTTTCATCGTCATGGCGATTTAAGTATGCGAAGTGGTGGTGGCACCTTACGAATTATTTTTTCATCAATCCCGTTCTGCCACTTTGATAGTTATACAGGATTTACCGACTGTCGATATGAATTCTTATATTTTTTTGCTTCATCTATTACCTACAACACATAAAAATGATGACATGAAATTTCTCAATGAAAAATATCACGGATGTCTCACACTATTTCACAAATACACTATCAATAAACACTTATCATTTTTTTTTATTAATAAAAAATTTCAAATTACATATCACTGGTAGAAAACATCGTGAAAACAAAAATACATAAGGGCGATGAGTCGTACCTTGCTTGATTGTTTACAATTACAACATATATGTATGTATATATATATATATATATACTCATTGTCATTCAAACTATAATATATATTAAAGTGAGCTTGTAATAATTTTGTAATAACATCACTGAAATTTTATCGGCGTGAAATCAGTATATTGTTTTCGAGTATTATTTGCGCTCGTACCAATGTCGCAAATAAAAAAAAAAAGTTATATTCTCATCGTTGACATTACAAGCACGTGAAAAATAATAAAATATATCGCAAACGGGTTTTCACGTGTTTCAACAACTCGTCACTTCACTTTCTTCAATTTTTTTTTTGTTTTGTTAATTTATATGACAATGATGAAAATAGTTGAAATCAAAAGTGGACATTGGAAACGCAATGGATGTTGATAAAAATGGATTTTAATTTGCAATTAACGAGAAAAAGAAAAAGAAAAGGAAACAATAATAGTAATAAAAATTCGACAGTGACTTATAATATTTCATAGACGTAATATATATGTTATGTTTGCGCGACTTAATAAGAGAAATAGAGAGCTCAAATCTACGCTGAACCTGTTATCAAAGGCAGCAGCAGCAGTCGAAGAGCTTTTTTTTCAACATTATCAATTAATGATATTACTTTATATCTATATATACATATGTATCTATATATGTATATATATATATGTAAAACTTTTCGTATTGTAATATCTACAATTTGCGTTGTTTTTAATTAGTGTCGCGAGGATCCTGCCTCCATTTTTGTGCAGCTTCACGTCGCGCGTCTGGCACCAATTGAGATCTCATTCCCCCGAGGACATTATTTGTCGCTTCTGTTGCTAAAATAATTGGCTTCACTACTGTTGGTGGTATTTGTCGTAAAACACCACCTACAGCTCCACTAACGCCTTTTTGTTCATGTTCTTCACTCGCGACACGCACCAACTGATTTGCAGTTTCACCTAAACCCTGTTAACAAATATAAAATTAATTCATCTTATATCATTAATAATTTATTTATTTGTTTATCCATTGCAATGGATAACTAACTACTCCCAACAGTTTAAACTATTTACCTCTTTGACTAGCATATAAGCATTGGCCATTCCTTCACGAATATCTAATGGCTGACTATAGCGTTTACGACGTCCCTTTTGTCCCTTTGACTTTCGTCGAACACTCGGGCCCGGACTAACCATGTCATATGCCGTTTCCGCAGTACTTTGAATAACATGAACGAGCCTTGATGTCAATTCAAGCGCAGCCATTGCCGTTGAAGTTGTAAAACTATTTGCACCGCGTTGCAAACCACGTACAATACGTCCATCTTTTTGGTACTGTTCAATTGGCAACCAGAATAAATCACGAAAGCCTTGGACTGCAATTCAAACATTATTTAAGGATATTTTATATAAGCCACGTGAAATATTCCTATTTATTGATTTATTTTATATCTTTATACTCACACAACTGGACTAATGAGTGCATGGGACCAACACCACCTAATAAACTTGGCAATTGATTTTTTTTAATATCCTGCAACCATTCTGCCAATATATACGTCATTAATTTGTCAATGCCAAGTAAACCGTGACGATGTGTCAGCCGTTTCAGTCTTAATTCAGAGCAATTAAGTTGTGCCAATCCCATTAATACACCTGCCATTGGTCCGTGTGTTAGATCCACACGTTTCCCATGATAATCCAATCGTACAAGCACCTCTGGCGCGAATATTACACTCCTAAATTACCAAAATTATTTATCAATATTAATTGCAATTGAATGTAAAATTCAATTGATCACTCACCGAAAATATATTGGCTGACAATCATCTTGCGATCCGCTGTGCGTTTTAATTTTCGTTTTGTTCTCTTTAATTGTTAATTCATCCTCCAATAAAATCATCAAATTTTCGTCAATAATATTATTTTCCGTCATTTTAATTGAACTTTCATTACTTGAAACATCTGACATATTATCGTTCACACTCATAACAGGAGGATGATGCGTAGGCGTGCCTTGTTTCGAACCCGGCGATGATTGAGTTGTATTAGGCCCATTTATTACAGTGTCCTGATTTGATTTCATAGTGCCGGTTAATTCCGTGAAAAAATCAATCAAAAATAGCAAACTGTCTTGATCAATATTCAATCTTAATGGTAGTAAAGTCAATTTCAAACAGCATTCTTGTGCAGTGAGCTTTGGATCGGGTCGCACATGAACCGCTTTCATTGCAAACATGTTTGCGTGAGTTTGTCGTGGTTGGGATTCACTACTATATTGATATAAAAATTTGTTGATATGCGATGACGCTAAACGATCTCTTATTTCAATTTCGCTGATTAACAAAACTTGTCGGGACGCTTCAATTGTATTTTCCGGATACGCTTCATGTTGAAAACGTACTTTATTCAATTGCAATTCCATTAAAACATCATGCTGACGAGCAGGCCCTCCGTGAACATACCAATCGCTCGATGATAATGACGATGATGATTTTATTTTTCCACGTGGCGAATTTGGCACACTACCAAAACGCACTTCATTCGCATTTACTTTGCTAAATCCAACCGTCGTCGTTCTACCACGATTTGAAATTGAATTATCAAACCGATACGGTGAATCATCAATAGTAACATGTTTTTTATTTGTTGTTGGCGCATTACCAAAATCTTTTCCACCATACATATGCCATATTAGTGTCATTTCACACACTGTATATCTTAGAATGGCCGGTGGAAAATGTTTTGGTGCTTTAAGTAAATCTGTTTTTCCCAATGGTACGGAAAAGTGATTGTCAACGAGACGCAAATACTCTTGACTTAACCACCGAATTTCTGGTATACCGTGTCGAGGCATTATTCCAGCACCCGCTTCTTCACCAAGAATACAAAAATCCTCGTCGGTATCATCCGACTCCGCACCGCGTGTTGGTACTGAACAATTGACATTAACATTGTTGTTAATCAATTCATTTGAAGTTTGCGTAATATGGGGATGTGGCTCATCGGGAAAGAAGAACACTTCAACTTGTGCTTTCTCTTCGGGTGATTTTTTACTCAAACTCGCGGTGCTACTACGGACCGTGTCCTCCATTGCCTCCTCCATCAAACTATTAACTCGTTCCTCCTGACTTTTGCTCAACATATTAATACTCTCATCCCCTAATAAACTTTCTTCATCGCCCGAACTCGGCACTGCAATGCTTTCAGTACTACCAGCAGTATTTGCAACTAAATCACCATCGCTCGCGAAATACGTTAACAATTGTGTCAATGCACGTCCAGAATCCGAGCATGTTCTCACATGCAGTACATTGTTACTTGCACGTAAATCAACACGCGGCGCACCACCACACATTTTTTCATTTAATCTCAATGACAATTCAAACAAACCCAAATCAATTACACAAACATAATCACGTTTAAGATCAACATGATTGCCAAGTTTTTCGGATAAAAAAAGTGCTACGTCTTCAGCGATAAATCGCAATGTCGATGTATTTGTTTTTGCCGCGATATTACTTGAAACACTGAAACTTCCAAGCGTCACCATTGATCGTAACGGGAGATAAACTGGCCGATAATCAACTGAACAATTCCATAAGTGTAGATGTAATTCAGTTAGTACACCGGGTGGAGTGTAACCAGCGACTGGATGATCACAGACATCAAGACCATCGGTTAACTGAGTGAACCAAGATGTTTGCGGTGAACACATCCGATGTCGTAATGTAGCATTCCTTATACCAATAGCGACCCGAAATGTTTTGATGTGATGTGTTTGATGCGCGGCTTGTATTCGCACAGCCACAGTCAACATATCTCTTTCAGTTGAATTCACCAATTCTTTAACGCCATTTTCACTTGGATAAATTGCCGGTTGACAATGTCGAGGTGTGACACTATTTATCGATCTTAATGGCGGCGCGGTTGATGGTATTGTTGTAATTCCACAATGATTCAACGATATATTTTTGATCATTGTACAAATATAACCTAAATTCATATTGCCTTTGTATGAATTAACACAAAATATTGTTGCGTCTTCGACTCGTAATATAAGTTCGCCTTGTTGGCCAGGAATTACATTGGACGAACCATCACGCACAAGTGTATACATACTCAATAAACCCTGACTGATATTTAAAGTCAATGACATTTTGCTTTGACCACTTTTAGGAATTTTATTGAGAGTTTGATGAAAACTTTTGCCCGCTGTTGAATGAAATACACCCTCATCATCCGATTCCGAATCTGAATCGTATTGTATTCCACTTTTACACATACTAAATTTTGGATGTATTGATTCATGGAGTAATGTCGAAGCTAAATCAAGTCCAATATGACTTTCGGCGTTATTGTATTTGGGTCGTGGTGCTGATGATTCCCACAAAAATAAATCTGTATTTATCCTGTTATATATCTGTTCATAGAGGTGTTTCGATGGAATCTGTATTGACAAACACGATAGACTTATTTCAATTTGTATACGCGAGCCACGAGTACCTTCCTCCATAAATTCCAACATTTCCTGACGATTTCCCGGTATTATTAACTCTTCACCTTCTCTGTGCTCATGATCCTCCTTATCATTGTATGGCTGTGACTCGCTGTGTGGTGTATCTGACTCATGTATAACCCTTTTTGAGCTGAATGGCGATGGTTGATGACGTGGAGCTTGACTTAGCGATTCATCGAGACTTGAAACTGGCTCCTCCTCTGAACTATCATCCAGAGGACCATCCAAATGTTGTGGATAAATAGTAAATACCATACGTGGCCAACCAAAACGCTCCCCTTCGTGTGCCAGTGAACCATCGGGATTTTCATCCACCTGACTTCGACCAATTTCCACCGGAATATCCGAATCCAATTCCGTATAAGTCAATAATAATTGACGACATTGAATTTCATGGCGGGCTAAATGATGTGCACGACTATCAAATAATGTATGAACTTGTGCATCAGTTAAAATAATTGTCATGTAATCCGGTCTAACTGATCGTGTCCACCAGGGAACGCGACTCATATCGTGCAATGGTCTTAAATCAGGTACGGGAAATCGCACTTTTAATGTCACACGCGATGCTGATATCTTTATGTCAATCCGTGAATCGGAGAGAATTGGACTTTCAACTGCTTGATAAAACATTGTTTGTTGATTCCACATTTCACGTGCAGTTGATGACGGATTGCAAATGCAAACTGGCTGAGGATTCAATACCGATGATATTCTATCGACAATTGTCACGTCCAATTCACTCCGGCATGGCTCAAGTTGTATATCGATTTCGGTGCGTGGATGTGCAAATTTCGTTGTTTGTCCATGACGCACAGCTTTTTCCGTGTATTTAAAACGCATACGAAAATCTGTTGAATTGGAAAACCCCAGATTATCCACATTGGATTTTGGAAATGCAATTAATTCGACATATTCAACGGTTGGACTTTCAGTACTATTACTCGTGTCAACAAGACATTCAACCAATTCCATTGTCGCCAATGTTAAACTCCCAGTGATAGCTGACGATTGTGGTGTTGTTTTTTCACTTCCCTCAATGACTAATGGCGCAGCGAGTAATCTAATATGGCTTAATCGACATGCATCGAGAAACATTTTTGATGCTTTTTTAAAATTTTTATTTCCATAACCATCAGCGGCAAATATTCCAAGTTTATTGAAAAATTCTTCAGCAGTATTTTTCATCTGTTCTGTACTGGCACAAGTTAATCCACGACTTTCTATTCCTGTTGTTAAAATATCTTCGTGCAATAAAACAATAGCAATTGACGAAACTCTAATGTGAAATTGTGATGTTTCTGCAGTTGGATCTGCATCGGCGCTAGGTTGTCTATGTTTGTGTTGCTTGGATAAATTAGTAACTGAACTTTTGGAGCTTACACTGCTTGCTGAGATACTGTCATCCATACTTAAATTATTCGTCGCTGTTGAATCGCTCATGGGACCGTGCAATTTCATTGGTAAAAATTCTTCTTCATTGTCTGAATCGTCCAATGACGCGGATGACCATCCCTGGGTATGACGTAAATCCATTGAACGTGTACCATGAATTGGATGAAGTTGATGCATTAATTCACGCTCAACACGACTAAAATCACGACCCGCCATTGGTTTATCTACACAAGTTCGCGGTGCAACATTACTTATATCTTCGAGATCAGGTGACGCTAAACCATGTCCAAGTTCTAATAAAACATGTACTTGTCGTGGACTGAGAAACGATATAAAAGATCCAAGCGTCACCTCTAATTCAACTTTTGGTCCTAGTACACCTTCGCCTTGTTTTATTTTCAAACGTATTTCTTGACGTCCCGTTAATTTTCCACACATTATCGGATTAGATTGACTCAATGTGTTAATTATATTGCGTTCTGGTGGCGTTGTCGGTATTGCCGTTTGCGATGGCGATATTTGTGCGGATGAAAATTGCCCGTCCGAATTCTAAGTAAAAAAATAAAAAAATAAACAGAAAGAAAAGAAACAGAAATACTCGATTTATTACTTTTTGCATTGATTAAATAGTCGAATAATACATATTCTTTTATTCTCACCTTTGAATCTGGCGTTGAGCCTCTACTTGTGGTCATAATACTTCGTGAAAATGTCCGTGCACGCGATGGATATTCATCAATGTGAAAGCTAACACCCTCTAAATAGAATCGCTTTGTTGTAAATGCCGATACAATATAACCTTTTGTTTGTTTTTGATTGTTAGCATCTAAATTAACATTGGTTGGATCTGAACCAGCTTCATCGGAATATTCTAAATTTTTAATGGACATTTCAATAGCAACACCAGTTATTGAATCCAATGGTACATGCTCCAAACGTATTATTGTGTCTAAAAATCGTACTTTAACACGACACAATATTGAGTCAATTGTTTGGGCAAACAATTCAACGCCTTCAAGTGGCTGTGAATTTCCAGCATTTGTTGCATCCTGTTGCAAACACTCCTGCGCTAATTGCATACTTGATGTCATAGAACTCCACATTGATTCGAACATTGATGTCCCGGCTTCACTTCGTTGTCGAGGTTGTACAGTGAGTTTGAGACCTTTCACCTCAACATAACTGGCTTCACTGAGTAAAGCTGACCACGGTATACTCACAGACATTTCAGATATGAAACCATCGACGAATTCCAATGGTAAATGTTGCTGTTCGCCCATCTCATTAAGTGCCTTACACAAACAAAGAGAATGGTAGAAGACAAGGAAGGAAGAAGTGAAAATAATATTCAATTCTTTTGCATGTAAAAATGTGCTAATGAATTGAATAACTATATTGTGTATTTCAATTATTGCAACTTCTAATAATACAGTCGCGATATACGTAAAAAGAAAAAAAAAAAAAACACATCGAGATGGACTTGATAAACAAAGGAATATTTTCTTACCTGAACGTCAAGGCTGACATTGGTAACACGACCAGTTCCATTATAGAGATCAACAGTTAATTGATCAAGCGTGAGTTTTTCCTCTAAAAATTGTCCAAGATATCGCTGCAACAAATATCTACATGCCCTCTTCTTTATTCCCTCCGACCACGGAAAACATACAAGCCAAGACATTGTTTAATTTTTGGTCAATCAATCTCTTCTCGTCGTCTTCGTCTTCGTCCTCGTCTTCTTCGTCTTCGTTGTCGTTTTAGTTTCACCATTCGCAATGAACCCAAAACAAAAATGATATCGTCCCTGGTGTGACATGGATGCACACACGTTTATTTTTTATTTCCCCGAGTTTAATTTTGTGTTTATCAATTGTTATACGTTGGATATTTGTATTGTCACATTCGTTATGCATGTGCGTCTTGCGCCAGACTATCTAATCGCACAAATCTCATATCCACAACACGTGTCGTCGTCGACGTCTTCGTCGCTGCGATTGAGACAATGATTGCGAACATAATAAATGACGAATGATGAAAATTCAACTGTGTAACGGTGTACCAGCTGTCCAATGTTTTCGTTTTGCGTGACACTAGTCCAAGCTAAACAACACAGTGCCTATGGAGAACGTATCCATTGATTGAAATCAGCTGATTTTTTGGTGAGTACGGTAGATAACCAGGGCTGCGACATGCGCGAATGGTTAGCGAAAAGTTTGCACCATATTCAATGGATAATTTCACGGCGCATGTTCGCCAACTGTCGTCATCTAATCACGTACGAACGTTCTCACACTTTCATTTATATATATATATATATATATATATACACACACACATTTCATAACTAACGCGTATACCTATGTATATGACTTTCAGCACAATGAATGTGAGAGGATTACGCGCGTGAACGTTATTGCGTATTTAGATTAACCTCTAAAGTTATCCTTGGAATATTGTGATGAGTGATGTGGGGCCATGAACACACTGCGTGAAAGTCAATGGAAAATTCGAAAAAAATAAAAAACCAAACGGAAAATACAGATAAGGCCTTACTCTATTTCCCCACTACAGAAAGAATTTTCATCCAAGCACGTGTATATATATAGATAGATAGATAGATTCAAAGATTATATACATTTATTCATGATAAATACTGTCTTACCAACCGGTGATATTTATCAACAGTCAATTATGACCGACTGTAGTTATTATCTACTATCAACAATATAAGTTGCATTGATGTAATATAATTTAAACTAATTACATTCATACCCATATTACAATTAAATTATTTATTTACAGTGAATATCAAATAAAATGAAATTTCAACGACAATTAAGATATTATTATTGTTTGATTTTTAAACTCCCATGTTGAAAGTCATAGATGTTATTATATTGTGAATTTTACGCGATGGAGGAGGTAAATTATCACACAAACAATCACCGTTACGTATACCAAGATCAGATTCATCACGTAATTTCTCACAACAAAATCGCTCAATCATGATCGCCCTCTTGCGACAACGATGTTTAGCATTGGCGTTACATACTCATGTTTACCACACGATAACTGTCCTCACCCTTACACCTATATATATATGTATATACACGCAAAGATGAACGTTGACTCCATCTTCTCTTTTCTTTTACTTGCCGCTCATCGTTCTCCCACTTTGACCAACCAAAGGCCTGCCCATTGGACAAAACTCGCGATTGTGAGAGGGGACTGGTATAAGGGGAAATGTTTCAACAGTGGTCGAGGTGGGATAGAAGAGGAGAGCTGACCGTGAAATTAAAACATGATGAGAGCTCTAGATTGAGACAAGAGTTGGGAGAGAAGGAGGAGAGAGTGGAATTGAAAGGGAGAAAAGAACCGTCGATTGAACTTTGAAACGTGTATAAACTTCAGGGACAAATTAATCGATAATATTTATTATTTGTATTTCTCAATTAATCCCTGAGCATAATTTCCATTTCATTTGTCTATTGAACTTGAATAGACTGAATAAAAAATAACAATTGATCGTTTATATCAATTTCTTTTGTCACCAGACACGTTTATTCACGTATATGAATATATGTACGAATTGATATATACATATATATTTATATAAATGTAAATTGTTATATGTACGTTCATGGGTGGAGGATGAAGAATGAGAAGACGCGAGGAGAGAAAAATCTCAGGACCCTCATCTCGAATTTCTTGTATAGCAAGAGGAACCCCCGCAGTTATAGGACACCCGTGGGCTCCCTTTGGTCCATGTCCAAAGCCCTGTTCTCATTCACAGAACTAGCCGCTAATCCTCGGAAGGATTGCCACGCGCGAGCGCGGCCAAAAGAACACGCTTACTCTCTCTCTCTCTCTCATCATATATTTTTATCTTCATCTCTTATATACACTCGTGTTTTCTCTTCGTCAATCACGTCGCATATAACACGCCTCAAAGAATATAGTTCGCGCAATAGTATTGATCCTAGGCCGCGCGTTTCTCCCACGTATATATCCCATCATTATGTTTAATCGTTTCGTTTCATCCCTCTTTTCTTCCTCTTTTTATTTATTACTTCTATTATTTCGTTTTTTTTTTTTTTTTTTTTCGTATCTTTTACGTCGCTACAATATTTTCCTTTCTGCAGCGATCACATTTATATATGTATATATATATATATGACTGTGATCAAAGACCTGAAGAGAATCTCTTCCGGACGATGGACCGAACCGACAATGCTAGTGAAGCCGCCAGAGTAGAGAGAAAACGGTCCGAGAATGCGAACGGTTGAGTGGATGCATGGAAGCGTGAGTAAGGGCTCTTTATGTATCACATGCCACGGGATAAATTGTCCAGAAGTATATTTTTTCGAGGCCCCTGACACATATATAGCTTTGTGAGGATTATAGGATATCCCGAAATGAAGAGCTGAAATATAACAGCTACCAGTTACAAATCATTGGTTAGCAGTTTACCAGTTGGCAGTTGCCACTTCACTTCATCTTGGCCATTTGTTTATTGCCTCAAATATTCACCTCACCAATCATTATTATGAGAATATTAATGTGGTATATTATTACATGCGTGGATGAAATATTGTATTGAATTATTGATTATAAGATGGCAATGATAAAAAACTTAAATAGAGAGAAAAGGAAAAAAAAATTTACACCGTTATAAAGTAATTGATAGTGTGTATTGAATTGTGTGTTTTTATTTGAAATATCTACCGAGTGTATACATATACATTTATATTTATATAGAGGTATTGGCTAAATGGTTTTGAAAACCATAAATGCCAACAATCTTTCGTGGTGAGATTTTCTGTGAAATCCTTTTCACGCATTTGGTTCCGTACGTAGGTAGCTCTCTCTATGGTATGTATTGGGGTGAAACCCCTCAACGAATTGCACCGAATGCACGAACGAGATGTGACGAAGAGGAAGAAGTATATGATGTACAAAGAGAATAATAAAAAAATAAAAATGTGAGAAAGACGATTGAAGGTGGAAGTGATGTGTTTTTCAACGTGTTCAGACCTCTGTAGATCACACGGATGCTTCTTTTCTTTTTCTTCTTATTCTTTTTTTCTTTTCCTTTATACATGTGTATACGAAAATGGTACCTATACATATATATATATATATATGTGTGTGCACATAGGAAGTAGACAATACACTCGTCTCCATTATGCGAAGCATCCATTGGTACATTTGCTGGACCTCAACAATAGCCGACTTTGGTCATTGTGCGTGGATGATTGTGAAACAGGACCTTGCCTACAGGTCTACACGTATTCTCCTAACTTCTTCTTCCTTCTTTTTTTATCCTCCATTCACTATATATTGCTACTATATTTCGTCGTGTTAAAGCTTCGTTTTCTCCTTTGCACATTTAGCTTTTGACTTCTTATTTGCGCCGACCCATCGTCGCATCCTCCGCAACATTTTTCGTTAAGAGGAAAATAAAAAGCCGAAATGTCTTCATTAGCTCGCACGTTGCAAAAGTCAAGCTCCTTAAAGTCCGAGATTCCACGGCGGGTGGTTGCAGTTGACTACGCAATTTTTTCGTGGAAGCCGACAAGGATCTCATTTTCTCTTTCTTTCTCTTTGCTTCTATAGACTTTAGTATATATATATGAGGCATCAGTACCGCTGTTGACGCTGCCGCCGCCGCCGCCGCCGCACCGATTATCCGCCATTCGGGAAGAAACTCCTGGCAATAAAAAAAAATAAAAAGATGTTAAACAGGCGGTTTAGCAGTGGAATTTCTCACATCGCTTCTCAGTAAATCCCCAATGATATATGTATTTATTAAAATCAGACGTGCGGCTTTTGTAAATTCTCTTGATTTTTATGTATACTCTATGTGGCTTTCAACGGATAATCACGTGTTTAAATACGTCAAACTATAAAAAAATATATATTAATAAATTACATGTGTATAAAAATATTTAATAAAAAATTAAATAATATGAAAAAGTTAATTCTAATTTTGATATATAATCGAAGATGGCAATTTTATTTTTCATGTTTTAACCAAATGTCTCTGTCAATATATATTTAAATATGTATAGTGGGATTTCTCTCTATTTAGCAAGAAGGATATTTTAGGACACACCTCTATTCTCCAACACACGGTCAAAAATTGACCAGAAGGTGAAGAAGCTGAAGACACGTTGTGGGGCTATAACCCACACGATTCATTGCTGGTCGCTTTCTCAAAAGCGCGTTTATTATACACCTGGAAACTACTATATACCACCGCCACCTTAATACCGCCGCCGCCGCCGCCGCCGCCACCGCCGACGACGACGACGACGACGACAACGACGACGATCACTCGATGTATAACACAGCGACTTTTCAGTCCTGTTATACTGTCGAAACTTTACCGACAATGGGACGACCACCACGAACAAGATCGATAGCTTTATGTGTTTGTATGTATATATATATATATATATATATGTGAATGTACTTTTCAATTTTTGTTGAGAGACATCTCTATACCACTGTCCTCATTTCATTGTTATCCACTATCCTCAACAAATGTTGATTTATATTTTACCGCCTTGACATGCTCTCCACTCCAAACAAAAATAAAATAAGAGAAAAAAAAAAATAAACATTTAAATAATTCCCTGCGAAAATAAATATAAATAACTAAATAATTATTTTCGAATATGTACATTGACGAATTGTTTAAACATTTATTTTTCATTTTATATTTGTTTTCATCGCAGGTTATTGGCCCGAAAATAATTAATTTTCCGATTGAGCTTGCACGACAGATAGACATCAGGTTATATATTTATTTATCAAGTGTTAACGAATTCCACGGCATAAAACACTAGAAAACAAAAAAAAACAAGTTTTCAAATATATATGGATAGATTGGATAGAAGAAGAGATACAAAGAGATGCACGATTGGAATCGGGAAATCATCAGGTATATACATATATTCAAATGACGGAAATAGATATAATAGCTGAGAAAATATTTCCCAGCTCTATTCACACTCTCATTTAGAAATAAAAAAGGTATTATGGTGAGAAAGTATTTTTTTTTCATCACCTTTCACATGTAAATAAAATAAAATACTGATACTCATATACGCATATATGCATACGTAGTGATAAATAAAGGAACAATATGTATATTAAATGATTTCATTAAACATATTTAATTCCCAACAGCAAATCGACAGCGAAATGACATTATTATCCCATACATAACGACATAGCAATACAATAAAACAAAGAAATAAAAGAAATAATCATGTTGTACCGTGACTATCGAGTTCATGATCTCATATGTTTATATTTATTTACCTTTATGGCAATAAAAGGCGAGACGCAATCATTGCTCAGACACAGGGGCATATTGTCGGGTGGTCAGACGCTGTCGTTGCAAGAATCGAGCGAGAAATCGAAGCTGTGCCTCACGTTAGGCATATACGGATTGATTTTCATGGTATCGTTATATACACAGCTATGTATATATATAGGGGTGTGTGTTGTATATATGCCGTGCAGGCTCGATGCTCTCGACAACCTTCTCGACTGTTCTCATTGCAACGCGACGATAATCTTGTTCGTCCCACGTTCTATTCCTCTATACATATATACAACACAGAGTATAAGTACAGATGGTAAAAGGGACTGTTGGATGCATGGTGAGAGAGAACAAGAGATCAAGAAAGAATGAAGTCAATTCGCTACAGTTGCCGGTGTGCTGACTTTAGGACCTGCCCAGTTCTGGCCCAATGTAATTAGCGCCACTTCGATCCCTTTTGTCCAGACTTCCATGCCGAAAAGATGATTGGTCCTGAGAGAGTTGAAATGAATTACCAAAGCCATATTCACCTGTTATATACATATATATATATATATATATAGGATCAATAATAAGGATGAAATATTGTCAAAATTTTGAATTTAGGATGGAAACTCATCAATTTTTAAGTTTTTATAAGACGTTCGAAGGATAAGAGCAAAAAAAAATTTGAAAAAATACATGGTATAGAGGGAAAATAAATTATTATTCTAAAGAGAAACAGAAGGTTAATTAAGACGTAAAAATGAGTGAAGCATCTTTACAATTTTTTGCTTATTTGTTACGCATGATTCGTAAAAGACTGCATCGT
Organism: Galerucella tenella; assembly: GCA_910591685.1. Lineage (NCBI taxonomy): Eukaryota > Metazoa > Arthropoda > Insecta > Coleoptera > Chrysomelidae > Galerucella > Galerucella tenella. Next base: position 14,131 of record CAJUYH010000345.1, on the reverse strand, counting down.
GATAGTGCTTTTCTTCACAATGACCAGGTAAAAGTGATTTCCTTTGTGGTTTTATTGTCTTCATTGGTTGTTGGTTGCACCTGAAAAATAATCATCTTCTTTGCGAGCAAATTGCAATGTGTACTTTAATACGTTGGTTAGAAACGGATATTACCAATAGCTTTGAATTGATTTTCACTTTCTTCCTATCAACATCATGAAAATATAAATTGTATATATATATATATATACGTATAATTTATTTATATGAATTAAATCATCCGTCGTATTTTTAATTGTGTGATGAAGGATAGAAAAAATATTCTGTATATAAAATAAGGCCATGGACAATGAAGAGTAAACTAAAGACAGTACGGAGACGATGGAATAACTTGTTCACTCTCTTCGTAAATATTGGGTTGCAAAGATGAAAGGATGAAAAAAGTATCTCATCTCTAATAGCCATAATATGTGCAATAGCAAAAATATTTCTCAGAGTCTCTTCCATTTTTAAGGCGTGCACTCAACCAAGGAAAAACAATGAGCATAGTCGTCCTTTTCCTCCACTCACTAACAGGTAAAAGAACTAAAAGAAATTCTCCCGCCATTTTATTGCTTGCGAATATGAAGTGGACGGTGTGTCGTAAATGTTTCGTTACTCACTCATTCTTTCATATACACAATATACGTATACATAATATACTTTTATTCCTTTTCTTCTTGTTTCTTACTTTCACACTGGATGCAAAAAAAAAAAATTGCGGGTCTGAAGATTCTCGTCCTCTCAAATCACAATACTCATGCAGCAATCACAAAAACAAAGTTTAAACATGTGCAGTGTTGCCGGAATATTCGCTTTGGTATACTGATCTTTCTAATTGTATACTCTATGACTCCAAACGTAACTTATCTCTATTATATTTCTCATAACTTCCGTGACTTTTATATCATGTGTGCTTATAAAGAAAAACCGAAACTAATTCCGTTGCAATGCGCAATGTGGCACTGGCGGGTAGCAAAAAAACATCATTACAAACCATACGGTATATCCATGATCCGCATACGTATATTCACATCTATGAATAAATATATAAAATTTTCCACAATTTTCAGTTGAATAGATGATAATGAGAGGTTTATAAACACATCCAATCCACTGACACGAAAATTGCAGCATTTATTATTTAAAATTATTTTTCTAGAGTAAAACATAAACAGGTTACATTGGCGTCATCACATCAGGCGTGAATTCAAAGTGCGAATTTGCGTCGTTGCTAATTCGCTTCGCCGCGTGTCCCATGTGTGTACGATATCTCCTCTTGTTTTATCGCTTCAACCATCGCTTTTTGCCTTGGAAGAAGTGAGTCTACCACATATAAATGTATATATAGAGAGAGTGGGAGCGAATGAGAGATGAAAAAAGAGAGAATAGTAGCATAGAGAGGTATGTATATATAGGTATAGAACTCTCTGACTTTACCAGCTTCTGACACCTCTGAGGGTAGCGGTCAAGACAAAACAGAGAGAGAAACAGAGAGGCTATCCGGCAGCACCAACAGCAGCATCAACCAACTACAACAGCGACGACGACGACGACGACGACAACGGCAACGGGGACGACGGGGACTACGAGGCAAGATGAGGAAAGACGAAAGGATGCGAATGCCAAAGGGGCGAGGAAAAAGAAGCGGGTGAAACTCTTGCTCGCGCGAGTTGAGACCACAGAGCGGGATCTCGTGCGCCGATCGCCAGTGTAGATAAGGTGTAAGCTTGTATATAGTTTCTCTCTCTCTCTCTCTCTCTCAACTGTACGCGGCTATTTCTCTGTGTCTCGACGAGCATAGCGTCTATACTACCAAAGTCGAAAGTCGAAGGAGTCAGCTGGTGTTTATATGTATATTTATGTGTGTACCAGTGTGTGTAAATGTGTGGGTGGATTCTATATACTCTTTGGCAGGTAGTCTTGTAATTCATCGCGACCCTGAAACGACTGAGGGATCTGGCAATCTTTTTTCGGCCTTGCTGCACCCCCGTCGCTTACCTCGCCCTTCCATCTATACTACACAAAACCTTTTTTCTCTCCTCTTCTTTATTTTCTTTTGCTTCTTCTTCTTTTAAATCGCCCTCTTTTTGCCTTGGCTTCTTTTTTCTCCCTTGATTTTTTTTTTTTTTTTTTTTGGCTTTTAAAGAAGAGAACGTGAAAATGACGGTGACACGGAATTTTCTTGTTATCGCGATTACAAACGATCTTCACTGTACATCTTTGTATTGTTACAATAGAAAGTTGAAAAAATAAAATCTGATAGCTTTATATATATATATATATATATACATTGCTTCAAAATCGATGATAAAGATATTTTAAAAGAGGTTGTGTTTTTCTACGAATTTTTTTCTTTCTTTCAATAAAATAAATTTATCTTGACGTCTAGTAAAATGCACTTACTATTGTTGCCATATATAATTCAAGTGAATTTATATTGATATTTGAATTCTAATCCAATAATCTCTCTCTGGATTTCCATGATTATTTGCAATTGACTGAAGTGAATGATGAGAGGAAAAAAAAAAAAGATGAAATAAATAAATTGTGAATGATTAACATATATTGAAGAGTCAAGAGAGTTTCGTTGAGCGAAACGAATGGGGTCCCCTGTAAATCTCGGTAAGGCCCATTATAAGTTTATTGCTTAGAGAGGTGCGACAAGATGAGCGTGCGCACGACACTTCTTTTTATATATATTTATATTTATATATTTCTAAAGTTAACTATGGTGATTTTATTCTGGTGAGAATAAAGAAGGTATAACGTACCTTCCACCACCTCAGAAGAGAAAAAGAAACACAAGAAATATGAAATGAAATGTTTCATAATGACAAAGTGCCACAAGTGATTTTCACGCTATTCACCTGTGTCGTTGTATATATATATATATATATATATACAAGGTACGCCGATGCACATGTATAGGGATATTGCTTTTTCATTTTTGCTATATACACCCTCGAAAGCAATACCTGAAATTGTTCGTGAAAACCTACAAAAGAAAAGAAAATACCTCATTTCAACAAAAAAAAGCGAAATAATATGATATATAGACCGATCCGTTACTAATTAACATTGTCAATGAAAAATGGTCGTTAATATTCGTAAAAAAAAATCTGAGTTACGTGGGCGTCATGGTCGCATACAATAATTCAATTGTACCGTGTTAACGAGAACAAAAAAAGAATCAAAACAGAGTAAAATAAATACCAAGTAAATTGATTCAATTTATTTTTCTTCTTATCACCATGTTACATTTAATCATTGTCCCGGTTTATTTTCATTGACGAATTATTTAACAACAGCTATAAATGAATGTGGAAATTTGGGCCGCATGGAATTGACTGAAAAGAAAAGAAAATAATGAGTAAAAGGGAATGAAAAAATAAATAAAAGTAATGGCACTATACGGAGTGGGGCCCCCCCACTGAAGAGGAATTTTGTTTTACGGTATGTAGGTAGGTATTGGTCGAAACTTGGAGGAGCAAGGATAGAAATTGGGAGAGTGAAAGGAATTAAACGAGAATGACAGAGAGAGAGAGAGAGAGAGAGAGAGATAGATTTCTCGCGCTCTTAGGCTATATATCCAATTACGGCGCGTGGAGTTTTTCGCCCATGCGGGATCGCATTTAGTGCGCGGGGACCCCCGCGCCGTTTCCGCCGGCTTCAATAATACTATATAGGCGCACACGCGGTGCCCCAAGCGGTTGCGTATGGTTGTACGCTGTCACTCCTTCAGCCTTATAACCCTCTCCCACCGCCTTATAACTCTATACGTGTAAACATACATTCATACATATTTATATACATATAAACGCTCTGTCCTTCGCGCGTACACTCGTATATATATATATATATATATATATATATATATTAAAACGTATACACTAGAACGTGGCAATCAGGCCTTAGGACGTCTCTATATATTCCCCTTTCAAGCATGGTCGTCGGTATTCTCGATCATGATTAGAGGACAAGCATAACGCGCACGGCGGGTGAGAGAGCAAGACACGATATCGCAGTGAGCCGAGAGCTGTGCCAGTATATAGACCCGCAGGAATTAAAGCTGCCGTCGTTAAACGTCTCGCTGAGATATATACACCAGCCAGTCGCTCGGTTAAACATATACATACTTATATATCTATATATATATATACATATATAATTCTTTTTCGTTGAAAATATATCGTTTGTATATATACAATAATTGACATTTGATGTATTTAATTTATTAATATGTAGGCGTCAAAGTTGTTATAAATTATTTCATGGATAGATGTTGAAGTATAGAATGATATCTTATATTATCAATAAAAATATATATATATCAAAGTGCATAAATGGAATTGTACATCAAGTGAAAAGAGATAAAATAATAATAAAATAAAAAAATTATTAGTCAGCAAGTTGTAATTGTACAATAAAGAACTTTTTTTCAGATTCACTCAATGACACGTTCACGATCATGTGGAAAAAGAGTTTTGTAAATGTGAAATAAGCCTTATTAAATATATATATTTTGACAAGTGGAGAGCGAGAGAGAGAGAGAGAGAGATAAAAGTGAAAGAGACGCTTGGGATTGAAGCGAAAAGTAGGATTAATTGAGTCATTAGTTAGGAGTGCGCGCGCCAAGTTAGTGCGTGCGCGCGGGATGCGGGAGCAACAAGTACATCTAGTTATACAAAGACACACGAGAGTCTAGCAATGAAATACATATAACAGATGAAAATTTAAGTACTCCTTTGCATCCGGCAATACGAAAAAACTCGAGATTGTCCGAATACCAAGTAGTTACAAACTAATGTTACATTTATAATATATATATATATATATATGTATGTATATATATAGATATCTATATGCTGAATGTGTTTAAGCCCTGAATGGAGGTGATGGTGTACTCTCTACATCGACGCGTTCACATTCAACCTTATTCTTTCCTTTGCTCCTTCGGAGGTCTTCGCGTGGGGGCGAGGCCACCATGTTCCTTCGGGATCGGTCGGTGATGCTCGCACGCGACTCGTGTACCTTCGTGTTCGCTCGCTCATCCAAATGTTGGCGCGCGACGATCGGCCACCTTGGGGCGCCTTCGGGTGGCGAACGGACCAACCTGTCTGCCTCGCGCCACCTCTATTCCTTCCCCTTTACGTCCGTTCTTTCAGCACTATATACCTACATATATATATATATATATATATATATATTTATGTATATAAATACATGTAAGCATATATGTATATATATTAATTCAACTACAGAACTTTCTTTGGCACTATGGCCTCTTTTTTCTCTTGATCGCCAAATCTTTTTATCCGCGTTCACCAACTCGTTTGTGTATAAATATTTTTTATGCGTATACGTACATGTGTATGTGCATATAAAATATATATATATATAATACTATTGCACACATGATTTTATACGCGGTTTAACGATATCGTTAACCAACCAATACTTTTCTTCAGATTGTAAAGATCGATTTAACGGTTTTACTCATATGTTTACCTTTGTACATGCGGCATTTGAAAAGTTACAAAGAACATTCCTTGATAATCAGATATCCAATGTTTATATATATATATATTTATATAGATATATAGAGATTACATTGTGAATTAATATACTTAATAATAGTATATAGTTTAAAAGCAAAACAGAGTTAATAAGAGTGTTACGTGTATGTGTCGAAGGGTGTCGTTTAAATCGCTTTCAAGGCGTCTCTATTAAGTCACGTCGTTACGCCGTGATGAGTGGGAAGGCGTGTCGACCAGGACGATTAACGAAAAAAACAGAGAAAAAAAAAATTACGATAAAAAAGAAAAAAAAGAAACTCTGAGCTGTTGCACGACGCAAACAAGAATCCACGTGAGATGTTGAAGAAGTTAAAAGACGCGCCTACATCCACCAACCTCTTCCATCTTATTCGTCTCGTTTTCTCTCATCTTGTTCATCATTTGTTGGTCTTTATTACTCGCGCGCATTTTTCCCACGGCCAAACACACCAGTAATAACGAGCATCTCGACATATATCCTCAGCTATATCTCTCGGAGTCGGTGCGTCTTCACAGGTCGCCTCTCATTCTTGAAAATCCCAGGAAACGAGATACAAATTATCTTGTAAGACCCATAAGAATGACTGCTCTGCAATATAAGAGACCGCGTGTGAGTTAGTAAAAGAGAGAGGTAAGGATGAAAAAGTATAAGGTCAGAAAAGAAATATATAGTGAATGTTCGGTTTCTTTTTGAGCAGTCAAAGTTATGGTATATACAAACCGATACCGGTGCCTAGCGCCCTGCGTGTCGGTCCAGACGGCTCTTCTTGCCTACCTGATGAACGGGCACTTACAAACCAACGAAATAACACACGATGAAGGCGCGTGCACGCACGTCACGCTAACGGCGACGGTGGTGGCAGCATCGCCGACGACGAAAACGACATCGTCCACCAATATGTGAGATGAAAAGAGATTTGAAATATTGAAAGAAATACAAGCGCAATTATAATGAGACCGAATCTATGGGGGACCGTTCGGAAAATCCATAGCACCCAAATATATATATTAACTGTCATGTCCTCCCTCTCGTTTTTCTTCAAATATATATATA
>CAJUYH010000345.1:0-2500 GCA_910591685.1 Galerucella tenella | reverse complement strand
ATGGAATAAATATGATTTAAAGTGCGTGAATTTTACTGTATTTCAAGACATCAAACAATTTATTATTATGTGGATAATGAAAATCAGGACATTTTGGCAGACAATGTGCTCTTGATTGTTCAAGAGAAAATTAAACGCAACGACGACGATTATTCTGAACAAGATGCCGGAGAAGGAGGTGGCCTACCACCAGGAGGCCTTCTCCCTATTACCGCCTGCACCGCCGTCTCATCATCCCCACTCTGCGTTTCACGCGGCCTTTCACCCTCATCCACATCATGGGCCGCCCCCGCCGCCGTTTCATCCGCATCATGGACCGCCTCCACCGCCCCATCCTGCTGTTGCTGCGGCATGGGAACATCATGCGGCCGCGGCCGCTGCTGCCGCTGCAGCCTTTCATGCACCACCACCTCATCCGTAAGTTTATAAAAAAATCTTAAACAAGAAACAAAAAAAATTATATAAATATTTATCGAAACCATTCATCGCGCCCATACACCACAACATCAAAGAATATGTCAACGCATTGCGCCGATGATTGTCGTGGGTGCTTCTCGCACGCAAAAACAAATATAAATAAAATACCATTTGATATAACAGACTGGAAGAAAAAACAAACAAAACATAGAGTGAAATGTACATGATGTATATGTAAACGCGTTCGCAGATCTTAAATCCGTCATGAGAAAAAAATAGTAGAGGACAAAAGCGAAGAAAACGATGTGCAAACTCGTCGTTATCTCGCTGTTACTGCGTGGCGCAAGACACACGATGTCTCGTGCTAATTCATTGAGACACATCCAAAGTGGCATAAAGAAAGACAGCTTATAGGAAATGCGAGTGAAAGAGCAAAAAAAGAAAAGTAGATGAAGGCGAATATGTGTTGCAGGCGTTGTAAAATCATCCCAAGTTATAGCGATCCGACGGAACGGCCGTAGGTGGCTGCTGAGTGGGATATTTATTTGTGCTATCCACGATGGAAAATTCGTGGCGCCTCCAGTCGAAACTGGCTACACTCAAAAATAGGGAAATACAACTGACACTGCGGTTGAAAATATAGACTATACATAATGTGTGCAGAGTATACATATATTTGTGTTGGTTGCAAATACATTGGTAGACAGTTTAAAACATCGAATGTAGCGACGGCAAGCGTAAAATCAGTGGTCGAGCGATTTTCTTCCTCAAGTGATGATGCTATATATTTCTTCACTCTCATCTTTATTCGCTCGCGCCTTTGTCACATTTTTTTTTTGTTTTCTTCTCTGTTTAACGTTTCACGTTTTCTCCACTACTCTTTGCTCCCTTCTATCTCATTCCTCTATTTACTCACATTGACTGGGATATTTTTGCCGGCTAAATGGTTTGCATGGTGAGTCTAAAGTATTTTTGTTCGCCAAGTTCTCCTTGCCGCTTTCCGCCCCGGAGCACTCAACAGAAAATACTTGGAACTCTCGCGTCCATCGTCGACGCTGGATATATTCTGATTTAAACTGAATATATAACCACCAATAAATCACATTCAAATTAAATTCTTTGTTTGTACAAGTATACCAAAGTGAAAAAATATATTTTTTATTTTATTTTTCTTGTCATATCAATGACAACATAAAGGGGAATAAGAATTATTTGTATCACTTTTAACACATTTTTATATTTTATCATTCGTATTTTCTTTTCTTTATGCTTTTCATCTTCACTTTTGGACACAAACAATTGCAAAAGTGAATGAGCAAAAATTTTTATCGCCACACTCATCGTCCCCGAGAGAAAGATTCGAGGATTTGCTCACGCGCGCTTGCGCATTCGCTTCATCGTGGGTGTAAAATTGCTCGTAAACTCACTGCGCGGTACAGCATGGTGAATATTATCTCCCTTGACTATATACATACTATACAACACCAAGGGAATTCCCTCCTATATATACGTTCAAGAGAATCTCTTTATTGCAACAGATATACATTATCTAGTTGATGGACGTCGCGCACGAGAGTTTGCAATAGATGCGGGTTTTCTCTTCCTTCGCACCACTTATATACATTTATATATACATATATATTGTGTGCCCTCATCCGACGGAAAATATCCAACTCAGAAGCATTATATATCCATATATTATACTCAATTGTTCTCTTCAATCTATATATATATATATTTATATATATGTATCTATTCACAGCTTCTATAATTCAAATAAAATATATCATATAATAAATGAAAAATAATATTTCAACTGAAAAGTGAAATGTGATATTGCAAATAAAAAAACGAAAGAAATAAAAAATCATAATAATGAATAATAATAAAGAAATAATTGGACATATCTTTTCAAGTCAAGCAAATAATGAATTTGTATCTCATACACCATATAATATAATAGAAATTTTTTTCTGGTGATTGTATTCAATAACAAGGAATAAAGGTCTTTCTTCCATTAATATAATACACGATGGAAGGATTAAGAATAAGATGAAAGAATATATGTATATATATATTTAAT
>CAJUYH010000344.1:0-71250 GCA_910591685.1 Galerucella tenella | reverse complement strand
ATAATTTTTCTGTATACTTCGCAATTATTTATTGCCGAAAAATATTTTTTAAATAAAATATTTTATAATTTATTGAATCAACTAATTCATCATTACATTATTTATTCAAGTCATAATTTACATAGATACTAGCTATTCATTGTAGAAATTAGATATTATTTCTACTGCTAATTATTACTTAAAGGAGTGTCAACTTCAGTTTCCCCATTTATTTATCCTCTGCCGAATGGTGAAGCATCATTTGTCACTAAATAATATTTTCCCCTGACATCTTTGAAAGTACGCTCACCCATAATTGCAGTACGATTGCATCGGCACTTTCCATTTTTAAAATTGTTCCAACTGTTGCATTGCACTGCGACAAATTCATACGGATAAACAATCGAATCAATCCAATAATCCCCGGTCCTTCCATGACTACAAAGTACTGAAACACGACACCCAACTCTCAAATATTAAATCAATTCTTCGTGATATAAAAACTAAACATTGTTGAATAAATAATTACGTGAAATATTCGTAGGACAACCCGGTTGTGTGGCAATTCCACCATTTGGATAAAAATCAGCGTGCCCTATTGCTTGACGAAAACCAATGAGACCTCCGGCTGTATGCATAGTATCAACGAATTTTGCATCAGTATTGTCCAATCGATATTTACGGTCTACTAATGTCGGATACTCAAAACACGGTGCAGCAGTATCAAGGCCCGTAATTCTGCCCACACGACCACACAAATATCCGCCAGTACCTCCAACAACCTGTCCGCCCAAACTGATCCCTATCATGTGAAAATTGTCAAGAGGCACTTTGGTTTCTTCGCTTATAAATTCCAACAATTTTCCAATAACCTCACCAACCTAATACGATTTATTCAATTATTAACGGTATTTCAAACTATTAATTATGAATTTTTACTATGAAATTCAAATAAATTATCATAATAACCGCTAAAGTCAATTGTGCTACAATGATGTACGACTGAGCTGCCAATGAAGACCAATCAACAAGGATAATATTATAATTATCAACATACAAATACGTATTGCGAATCGACAGTTCGGCAATGCCTGATGCTGAGTCGGAAAAACCATGGACAATAATTTTAAATGGCCATGAAATATTTATGGGAGATTCATTTAAATTTTCAACGTTGCCAGTTTCCAAAATGTACGGTTTATCTGGATTAATCCGTGTGTATAAATGAAATGCTACGTCATTTGTGAGTACAGTTTGCACAGCAGGCCGACAATGAATGCGATGATCCCGTATGTCTCTGAATGTTTGCAAAATTGACTGTGTCTGTACTTGCAAATCCATTTGTGATAATCCTACTACAATATTCAATATTCCTAATAATAGACAGTAAAGAATAATAATCATCAAAATTATATTATCAATAAAATATTCAGAATTATCAACGATATCAGTATTATATAAGTTTATTTACTATATCTTACCGCCGACTATAATCGTTGCTATTATTTTCATCGCCATTTCCTAAAACCAATAATTAAAATATACCTATCGAATTATCGGCCACTTCAATGTGATATCTGAATTATATTGAAGTAATGCATAAAAAAAATACTCGAAACTTTATATCATTATTTTGTTGGTACAAAAAATAATCTGCGTAATTAGTATTTCATACAGCAGTATTATTATTGTTATTAATTTGATACATTAAAAAAAAACAGGGCAAAAAATCAATAAGGAAAATTTACTTTCCAGCTTTAGATTCAAATTAAAAATTTAATTTACCGCGTCAAACATCAAATATTTATGTTTGATTAATTGTAAATTATTCTAAATAATAATAATAAATTGCTGATATTTGTTGTACAAAACGAAATGATATCTTTATTTTTGTATAATCATGAAACATATACATGACTATTTATTTTTTTATTTATAGGTAGATTTTTGGAGATAAACAACTTCTTTTCCGTATCTCTCATGATTGGTCACAGTTATTCCCATAATAAGCGCCTGTTGTCTAATAATTTTAGTGACGTCTGGTCGCAAACCCTCTGGCAATGGTTGACGCAAAATATTCTCGTTGGCCATAAAATCCGTACACAATTCAACCGCCATTTTCGTATACTCCTCAGTGAGACTATTAGCATTAGCCATACTCAATCCCAAACACTTCCTCCACATCTGTTTCTCAACTGCCGAATATTTCTCATTCAATTCATTGGTCAGTTTCATTTGCTTCATTAAATTTCCATCGCTCGGACTCATTTTCAAACCCAATTCTAATTGTTCTAACGCTTGAGAATATTCTCCCATTTTTGTCAGAGCTTTTCCATAATGATAATAAGTTTTGGCTGTTTTATTCACAACTTTATTGCACGATATACAAGCTTGACGTGGCATATTCTCTTTATTATAGCAAATTGCGAGATTTTGATATATTCGCGATATTAAACGTTTCATTTCCTCTTCTTCCTCATCATCATTGAGATGCGCATCCTCAACATTATCACCAGCGCGTTTATAATCACGTATTGCACGTCGATATTGACCGCGTTTAAAATTATCCGCTGCACTTGTAAGTAAATGAGTGGCATATTTTTTTACATGAACAAAAACATGACGTTGCTCCTGACTTAAATTTTCACCTGTATCAGCGCTACCATTATCAAGATAATCAATTAAATGAACGATAAACACCACATCAGCATTGGGTGGTACCAATGGCAAACAGCCAAGTTCACCATACGCATAATCAGGATGTATCCAAAAAATTGATACTTCACATTTTTGCATACTTTGTATCGCTATGTCTAACCCCCAAATTAAATTTCCCTGATTTAAACGATATCTGTCGGGTGTGCCGCGTAAATGTGACGAATCATATGGCTCATCTTGACCGTCAAAATATCCAGAATATTTTATTGTCACAAGTGATTCTTGCGGCACAATTTCTCCAATGCCTTTTCGCCTAATCAATTTTTTTATCTGCACACATAAACAAAACAATGTGAGAATTGAAAAACGAAAAAATAAATAAATAAAATTATTCAACAATCGAATAATTCTTTTGGAATATACAATGAAATTATTTATTTTTGTTTTTTTTTAATAGTATATTATTGTACCTTTCCATCTGAAGTAAGATCTACCATTTTATCTTTAACTTTGTCAAAGTGAAGTCCAAGTGATACTGGCATTTCCGTATTAGTATAACTTGCTTCATCCTCAACATTAGATATTTCCAAATTCATAAATTTAATCAGCTCATCATCGGTTAGATTAACATTTGGATTGTATTTATAACGATTATTATCATCCTCTTCAAACTCTTCACCGAAATCAAAAGTTATTCCATCATCTGCTATTAATTCCCTGATAAATTCCAACAAATTTGTACATTTCAATATGAATTTCCAAGACATGATAAATATGTACAGTATAAAAATGCAAAATGATTTATAAGTAATGAAAATAGATACAAAAATAATGTGAATTACTTGAGGGTAAAACCTGCCAGTGGATCTATGCACTTGGACATAATTAATTATAATCTTTCAATGTTTAATTCCCAATTATTTTATAATGTTTAACTGGCGTCCACACCAATTTACACCAATTTTGTGATTACTCTCTAGAAACTTTCTTTGTTCGAAATCAACACGTAACATACAGGCACTCAAGTGGTTACTGGTTAATGTCAGCATCTCAAATTTCAACAGTCATATACACTGTATGTACAAAAAAAAACAACAAATAGACGCTCATTTGAAACTACATTCCTACATCAATCACATGACGGAAAAATCGAAATTTTTCATACTGGATGGCGCCACATATTCATTTTTTTTTTTTATATTCAGCGCGAAATTCACCTAAAGATACATTTCAACAATTAAACTTGTTTATATTATTTTAATTATTGCTCTTATTAGATAATTGACAGGTAATAAATATAACTGTATATTTAATATATTATTCATTAAATTATTTGATTAAAAAATTGACACTTTGACGAGTTCATCCTATTGATAAATGAATTGCAAAATGTGGAACAGAGTTAAAACAAAATTTCTTTTCAGCGAACTTAATTCAATTTACACTACATCCATTACAATGTCAATTATATATTCGATTGTTGAAGACAATGTGGTATATATCGTGATGAGAAACCTATTCCATCACACCAGCCTTAAATTTAATCCTATTTAGACGGTTTATAGGTATCTTTTACTTATAAAAATAAAATAATATCTATGCATCAGTTCAACTTTAGATCTTGCCAGTAACGAATCGACACATCTATTATTATGGATCTCATTGGTAAATACTCATATATTTTTACATTATTTAAATAATGAAATAAATATAGAATTGAATTTGACAATTGCAACAATTCAATATTTTTTTCCACAAATATTTCAGTCGATAAGTCAGTTGGAGGGTTCATTAATTTGGCATATCAAGGTCTCAGTCAGCATATTAATTTTGATTTATTGCCTGATCCCACCGATTTATACACCCTCGAGGATTTAATTGGCGAAGGAACGTATGGCGAAGTTTATTCAGCGCGTGACAATAGAACTGATGGACATGTTGCAATAAAAATATTGGAAAATATCGCGGATAATATTGAGGAAATTGAGGAGGAATATTTGATACTCAGAGATTTGGGCTCTCATCCAAATATTCCAATATTCTACGGCCTCTTCTTGAAACATGGTGAACCATCCCATGAGGGCGATCAACTCTGGTTCGTTATGGAGGTTAGTATTATCTTGGTATTGTTGAAATACAAAAAAGAAAAAAAAATCCGAAATTTATCTATAAATGTGAGCTAATTTTTTTTTTTCAATAGCTTTGCACTGGTGGTTCTGTCACAGATCTAGTGCAGGGTCTAAAGAAACGTGGAAGCCGTTTAACTGACAATCAAATTGCTTATATAATAAGGGAAACCGTGGAGGCACTGATTTATATGCATGAAAATCATTGCATGCATCGTGATGTAAAAGGCCACAATATTTTATTAACTGAAAGGGGTAATATAAAATTGGTTGATTTCGGTGTATCGTCACATTTATCAATGACAACGGCAAGAAAAAATACTTCTGTTGGCACGCCATATTGGATGGCGCCTGAAGTAATTGCATGCGAACAGCAGCTTGACTCATCATACGATTGTCGTTGTGATGTTTGGTCAATTGGTATCACAACTATTGAATTGGCTGAAGGTGATCCGCCATTATCTGAATTACATCCGATGCGAGCGCTCTTTCAAATACCAAGAAATCCACCACCGAGCTTCAAAAATCCTGACATGTACTCGCCACAAATGTTGGATTTTATTTCTGAATGTCTTGTTAAAGACTTGGAATATCGGCCATTTGCAACTGAATTAAAAGAGCATCCATTATTGAATGACGTTGAAAATTTAGTTCCACAAATTAAAATGGATTTGGCGGATGAAATAGAACGGCAACGCGCTGAAGGTCGAGTTCGCCGCCAACCTGAAATAACAACCAAACATGGAAATTTAAAAACCGATCGTAGAATTCAATCGAAAAAAATTTATTTCGATGATTTAGCAGCACTGGATTCATTCACTGAGGAAATAATTGTCAATCAACTGCAACATCGCTATGAGGAAACACAAATTTATACATATATTGGTGATATTTTGGTTGCTGTTAATCCATTTGAGAATTTAGGTCTTTATACAGGATTGGAGCAACGACGATACAGAGGTCAGGCACGCTCTGATAATCCGCCGCATATATTCGCCGTTGCCGATGCTGCCTATCAAGCACTGCTCCATCAGCGACAAAATCAGGCGATAATTATTAGCGGTGAATCGGGCGCCGGCAAAACTGAAAGCGCTAATTTATTATTGAAACAGTTGGTTTATTTAAGTAAAGCACCAAATCGAAATCTTGAAGAACAAATTTTACAGATAAATCCCATTATGGAGGCATTTGGTAATGCAACAACTGGTATAAATCCCAATTCATCAAGATTTGGAAAATATTTAGATTTGACAATGACTAAAGGTGGTAAAGTAACTGGTGCACGTATTGCAGTTTATTTATTGGAGCAATCGCGCGTTGTTGCTCAAGCTGCAAACGAACGTAATTTCCATATATTTTATTACATGTACGATGGCCTTGAAGCCGACAATCGTTTGGAGGAATTCTATTTGGATTATTCACTGCGCAATTGCCATCGGTATTTATCTGACAGTAGTCAACCATCAAAAGCACATATTGATAAATTTCAACAGATCAAAAAGGGTTTTAAACTTGTTGGCTTTCAAGACCATGAAGTTGACACTATTTACGCTGTATTATCAGCCATATTGCATTTGGGTGATATTGAATTTGAGGAAGTTGTGAGCGAGGACAATACTGATAATAAAAGTGTAGTGATGAATGAAACGCCATTGGAAAAAGTTTCACAATTGCTTGGAGTTGAAAAAATAGACTTGATCGAAGCACTTACTACAATATCTGTTGTGACAAAAGGCGAAATTATTACAAGAAATAATACAGCAGCTGAAGCGGCCATGGCACGTGATGCCATGGCTAAAGGTCTTTATGGTCGTTTATTCGATTGGATAGTAAATCAAATAAATTTACTGTTGAATTTCAATCGATTGATGCATTGCGAGCCATTAGCAATTGGTTTACTCGACATATTTGGCTTTGAAAATTTTCCAAACAACTCATTTGAACAGCTGTGCATCAATATTGCTAATGAACAAATTCAATATTATTTCAATCAACACATATTCACATGGGAACAGCAGGAATACATGGCCGAAGGAATACCAGTGGATTTAGTTGAATATTGCGACAATAGACCGGTATTAGATATGCTATTGAGCAAACCAATGGGTCTCCTTGCATTATTGGATGAAGAGAGTCGATTTCCTGGCTCTAATGATAAATCATTAATTGAAAAATTCCACAGTAATATTAAATCGAAACACTATATACGTCCAAAATCCGACGATATTTGTTTTGCAATTAATCATTTTGCCGGGCGTGTTGTCTATGAAGCCGATGGATTTTTAAATAAAAATCGAAATTTTTTGCCGCCCGAAGTGACACAACTGCTGCGTCAGTCACACTCCGATATGGTGCGATTTTTATTTCAATGTCCAATAACAAAAACTGGAAATTTATATTCAGCTATATATGGCACGGGTTCACGTGCTACCAAAATACCGTCTTCATATTCAAATACACGCGAAAGATATTCGAGTCGTGGTTTGGCGTCACAATCACGTGTTCAACAAACAGTATCAACATATTTCCGCTATTCATTAATGGATTTACTTCAAAAAATGGTAACGGGTCTGCCACAATTTGTCAGGTGTATCAAACCAAATGATACTGCAAGCCCTAAATATTTTGACACTGACAAGGTAATTGAACAGTTGCGTTGTACGGGTGTCCTTGAAACAATACGAATACGACAAAATGGATTCTCACATCGAATACCATTTGGTGATTTTCTCAAACGCTATTGCTTTTTAGCATTTTCCTATGACGAAAGTGTTGTAGCAGATCGTGATAATTGTCGGCTGTTATTGGTGCGATTGAAAATGGATGGATGGGCATTGGGAAAAACAAAAGTATTCTTGAAATATTATCACGTTGAATTTTTATCAAAACTCTATGAGGGACAATTAAAAAAAATAATTATGGTGCAAGCTTGTGTGCGACGTTGGCTGGCAAAAATACATTACAAAAAGGAAAAATGGCAACTTGCATGCTCAGTTGTAACACTTCAACGCCATATACGTGGATGGCTATCGCGTAGAGCAAGCAGACGCGAATCAATTTCGGAAATAAGTAGTGGCGATATTCCCACGTCACTCGATACTGTACGCGATCAACTAAAAATTATGGAGGCATTTCAATCGCAGCGTGCATTATCCACAGAGATATCGAAAATTATTGAGGAAAGTGTCGGGCGAGAAGACTCACACGATAATTCTAAAGAGAAATTTAATGAAGCCACTGCTGCAGTTATAATTCAAAGCCGTGAGTAATATTCAAATAAATTGATAATTACATTTCGTAGTTAATAATTCATCAATTTATCGTGATTATTACAGATTTTCGGGGCTATACTATTCGAAAACGTTATGGCTATCAACTTGAAGAGAAATTCAAAGAAATTTTGAATCAATACAATAATAAACAAGAGGCACGCGAGGCTTTGATACGTGAGGGATTGCCGAAGGAAGATGCTGTTTTTATTATTCATAGATGGTATAAACGCGAAGTAAGCGTGAAGAAAAATTGTGAGCCAATGCATGCGAAAATAAGACAAGTTGATCTCATAGAATTTGCACGAAATGTACGTACTCATCCATTATATATAAATAATTTATCGAGAGAGAACAATGTTTGATAAATCGTTCACGTAAATTCATTAGGTACACATGAAAAATCAGGATATCCACAAGAATTTACGTAGGAATAAACCGGGAATTAGGTTAACAGATATTGATGACATACCATCAGATTACATAATACCTGAAGGTTTTAAGATGACACAACCAATATTGCAATATCGCAGTGGGTGTCAATTAGATACTGATGACACTGTGAAATATTATCGAGATTTAAAAGAAGAAATGAGCAGGTAAATCTCTACAATTGTTTTTTCATATCAATTTTCATAAATAATTTTTGGATTCTTCAAGTAGTAAGAATATAAAAAATATTTAAATGTTTTAAACATTTCAATACTCTTGACAATCGTATCGCAAGTGGTTCGGACTTCGAAGACGACGAAGTTGGCTGGGACTTACCATTGATACAGCTGGAAAATGACCTTCACCCATCGAGGTGTGTGAAAATTCATAATTATATTTCCATAACTGTGACGATTGATATCACTATTTAAATTATTTCTGTTCTTTTATTTTATTTTGTGAAGCCATCGAATGCAGGGCCAAGTATTCAAAGTAAGATCAGAGCAGAAAGATCGATTGAATGCCCAAGGCGATTTTACAATTGCACCGGAGCAACAGCTCTCCGATATTTGGCACAAAGCCTTACGACATCCCAACGCCGAATCAGCAAACGAAAATCAAGGACAGTCAATAAGGTAAAAAAATTCATTATTTAACATACTTAAAATCAATTATGTCTTTAAATTAAATATGTTTCAATTAATTTTATGAATTTCCACACGACATCTTCCAGAGGAATAATGAAAAACTTTCAAGTACGAGCTTTTCATTTTAAATATTATCGGTGATTTGAATGTTTCTATAACATGTATGCATTGATATTATCTCAATTTGTGTTTATAATTTCAGTACAACGACTCATAAGCTGGTTCAGTTGCACGAGTACACGGTCACCACGTGAAATAGTAAATGTTCCATCCTCATATATTCGTATATCAACACTCCAATTGATATATGGATCGTCGAGGTCGATGTTAAGTACAGCAGTGTAATAAAAACGAAATAATAATAGTAATAATAATAAAACTATACAAAAAATTATCATTTTCACACATCACTACCAAAAATTTGTATTACTATTGCATACACATTTATTTAATGGAGTATATGGAAGTGTTATTGAATTAGAGTAAAAATCACATTCCACTTGAATTTTTGCTATACGCATAAAAATAAAAAAAAAAACAATTAAACAATTAAAAAAAAATCATTATCAATGTAAGATTGTTTGTATAAATCAATTAAAAGTGAAATTACTTTCACACTTCATGAATAAAAGTTTACCTTCTGCTATTAAAAAATTCATTTTTAGCAGCTACATTTTCGTTTTGTAATTGTAATCCCCCCCCCCCCTTCCTCTCACTCTTTCTATCAAGCTGTTCTTTCAATTATATGAACGCCACTATCTGTATGTACGGGCGATGATAATTCACCGACTTTTAACGCAAATGCCGCCTGTTCAAATGGTTTTTGCATTGCACCACGACCAAATGGTCCTAAATCACCGCCACGTTTTGCTGAACTGCAATCGCTGTATTTCGAGGCGATTTCAGAGAATGTTGATTTTCCAGAAACAATTTGTTCACGATAGGCTGTGTGAGAAAAAAATAAAATTAATTCAATCTTCATATTTGTCCATACAGCTATCATATAATAATTCATACAATTATTTTCAATTGAATGTACCGCAATATTTACTTACACTTTACGAGATCTAATGCGTCTTCCTTGGATCGTGTTATATTCTGCTCTCTCCATGAAGACGGTCGTCGTGATCCTGAATGCTTCACTAATATATGAGAGCACTGTACTTCCTCTGGACTATCACCATTGTCACATGGCTGTGCTGGTTTATTTGGTACATCCCACTGACTCTCCTTCGTATATATATTTAAATAATAATGTTGACCTAACATAAAAAAAAACCTCATTGTTTATTACAATAATATACATATATTTATATTATTATTTAACTGTCAGTATTCACATTTGTTCAATTTAATTGATATTTATTGCAATGATATGATTGAAGTCTACTCTCATCTTTATTCCATTGGAATACATGATACTATATAATTTTTATATTGAATATAATGGAATAATAAAGCATAATTTTTATTAATGGACGCGATTGAATGAAAATGCATAGGTATATAATTTTTTTTTTTTTTTTCATATGAAAAGTTATGACATACCGGTGGATCTGCTGAGACGCTTCTCCCATCCTTTCGGTAATTCCTCGTTCGCCATATTATTTATTTCTCAACTGTTTATTCATGAAACAAATTATATTGTCGATAACGCAATAGATTGTAATTCATAGCAAACGTTAATAGTGCAATAACTGTATGCTGGATATTTTAAGGTTCAATCAATACTTACTACAAAAGTCAGGTTGAATCGGCTTTCGTTTATAGCCTCAAGGTGCATTTACAATGTAGCGTTATGAAAACGACATTTTTATAGTTATGGGATGAAGGTATGTGAACGATTGTGCTGCTGTTTCTGTTCATGCTTATATATTGTGTATGTATTTGTGGATGTGATTTTCCCATTGGATTTTTCCTTACCGGCAACAGAAAGAGAGAGATAGAGAGAGAGAGAGGAAAATACTTCTTTTTCTTTTCAACTGCATTGACTACACTATTACTTTTGTCAACAATTATGTTCGCAGCAAAACGTATTGTTTTATCGCTTTCTCAGTAAGTTAAATTAACAATTATCATTATGAGCTCTATTAATAAATTTTTATTAAGTATTTGTTAACCTCAAATTTACATCTTAGTCATATACTCAAAATCGTATTATCAATATTTATTCGTATTCAATTCAATCGAAGTGTAACACAATTGCAATCATTTTCATCTTATATAATACGTAAATTTTGTTCGATTCCCCATTTAATTGGTCTATTTTACGTTTCAGACCCACAAAATATGCCGTCACACGAGCCAAACATACATTACCCGATCTACCATATGATTATAAAGCATTGGAGCCCATTATTTGCGCTGAAATAATGCAGCTACATCATTCCAAACATCATGCAACATATGTCAATAATTTAAATGCTGCTGAAGAAAAATTGAAGGAAGCTGTTGCTAAGGGTGATGTTGGTACACAGATAGCCCTTGCACCAGCAATTAAATTTAATGGTGGTGGACACCTCAATCATTCAATTTTCTGGTGCAATTTATCACCAAACAGCAGCAAACCCGATGGTACTTATATTAACACAACTGATTATTATAATAATAATAAGAATCATCATTATAATATATATAGACAAAATTATCAAGTTCAAATGTAAAATGTTAATAATGTGATAAAATTCCAATATTTACAGCGGCACTAATGAAAAAAATAGAACAGGACTTTGGTAGCTTTGATGAAATGAAAAAACGACTGTCCGAGACAACAGTTGGTATTCAAGGTTCAGGATGGGGATGGTTAGGTTACAATTCAAAAGAGAAACGTTTGCAAATTGCAACATGCGCCAATCAAGATCCATTACAATCAACTACTGGTCTCATTCCATTATTTGGAATTGATGTGTGGGAACACGCATACTATTTGCAATATAAAAATGTACGGCCCGATTATGTTAAAGCAATATTTGATATAGCTAATTGGAATGACATTGGTGAGAGATTCAAGAAGGCATCAGGCCACTAAATTGTAATGTTATCAAAATGAGCTAAATGAGTAATCGCGTGAATAAGCGAGAAAGAGGACAAAAAATAATCATTACAACGCAGTGCATTTTATATATTTCCTCTATGAATATAATTATTGATAATAGTCTGATAACATTTGTGGTATATTCAATTTTACACGTTCAAAAGAAAATATTGGAGCAAAAAAGCATTTGTAGAGACGTAAATATTCTATTCAATATAAATAAGTTACATAATGTAATTTGTATAAGAAAAATTATAGCCAATATAACCTAAAAACAGAACGAAAAAAAAAAAAGAGAATCTAATGAATTTATCTTTTTCTTTTGGTGAAATAGAACAAAATTGTTGAATTCGTGTGCATGATAAAAAAGAATGCGGAAAATGAGTAATTTACGTGCAATGATTTTGAGTATAAATATGGGAACGTTGGAATATAATATAAGGAATGGCGGTTTACGTGAACCACTATGGCGTCATTGGGTTGTGTTGAGTGTGGAGAGTTTTAACAGTGTAATAATCGTCTCAACATATCTGGTGAGTCAAAGTTCACATTTAATTCTACAATTAATCAAAAAACATACATGTAAATAATATTTTACATTACAATCAATTTTTTTTATTATTAAACTCATTTATTTTTATTCACCACGTATATATTTATATATAAGTACATCATCAAAAACAGTGTATTGCTATTTGTTTTTATTTTTTCGCACTCTCATCTGTCATGCAATCATTTCAATTGAGTATTTAGATATCTCGGCGTGACAATCGTCCAGCCAATAGCAGTAGATCGATCAAATATCAACTTATTTATACCGCAGCAGTGGAATAAAAAAATAATGAATAATTATATTTATATAATATTTATAAATGCAATTAATATTCCGTGAATTTTTTTTTCTCATCTACTATCAAATAATACATCGAATAATATGCCAGGATATTTTTCTCGTCGCTATCATTTCGTGGGATCATGAATAAGGGTCAAGAGGAAAACATGAAAGAGAAAAATAAAAAATTGTGTCGCTCGTATTGTCTGCACCCTGTCCTCGGTTAACAGCCTACTACACCCACATCACGATATACCGTTAGATAGCATCGATTATTATCATAGTTATATACATGGTGGTTTGCCTCCATTCAAAGTGAAAATAAAAAAATACAGAATAAATAAATAAAATTCATCCCTTAACATATATATATATTTTTTTTTATTCCTTATAGTAGCAATACTGTACACGTGCAAACTTATTACACCTTTATACATATAGACATTTATATATTGACTTTTTATTATAGTTTATATTATGTGTAAGCCGGTCCACGAATCAGCAACGAGAATCGATCCTTGGGGAAAAATTATGTGTGTGGAAGCACACACCAATATATACGAAACCCCACAATATCTATATACATATATTTTATTTATAATACAGTGAATCGATCGTTAAAAAGTACCTAGTTATATTATTGAACTCCAATCGACCACATCGAAAACATTTTGTAACTTTAACAACAATTTAGAGAAATTTAACTATTGGTAATTTCGAATATTGTATGTTGTTTTTTTTATTGATTTTGTTTTTGTTTTTTTATGAGCTTTTTGAAAAGGTCAAAGTAGGCAAGCGTTAATAACTGAGTGGTGCTTCATTAAAGACATAAGTGGTGTACAAAAATAATATCGTTGTATGGAGAAGATTACGACCAGGAGGTTATTCCACCAACCAATGTTTGAGTAAAGAAACGTACGATGTGAGGAGTAGGTGGTTGTGGGTGGCAAATATATATATATATATATACATATTTATATGGGAATGGTATATAGGAGCATATACGAAGTGGTGACGAGTGGAAATGGTTGGCTGCACCAGACGCCATTGATCTTCTCATCCTACGAAGACTCCATATATCCTGTACACGTGATGGAAAGCCTCCTTCACTTATATCACGCTAAAATATATATAGCCTCAACATGCTCCCTATTTTCCAAAAGAAAATTGCAATATTCATATTATAATTAATGACTTTAATATATGAAGAGGTTTATTTTATTTCTGTATTTTTCTTGCTTTTAATACACATATATTGCAAAAAAAAAAACTTGAATATTTTTTATAATTACACTAGTTGTGATTTCTGGGAATAGACAAAATTGCACGAGTGTTCCAAAGTGTACAGTTGCTAATGCTATTACAGAATATCGGGTTTAAATAGGTGTACATAGAAGAATGGAGAGCGGGCGAGAAAAATTAAGAATGAAACATTTACAGATATGTGCGGGAATGTTGACATTGAGTAGTTTGCAAGCTCACCCGAGGTCGTGACAAAAAACAATTGTATGAATAACAAAGACCAAATTGAAACGAAAATCCTTAGGAATTTTTGCCCTTTCTCCAACCAACCCTCATTTTTTTCTGTTCAACACAACTGCCATTGTGTATAACCACACCATCGCTTTTTTTATTATTGCCATTTCATCCATTTGCGCCATAATTTCATTCCATCTCCTTATTTTTGATATTCTTACTTCCATACATTCCACACTTCATACCTGTGTTACCACCCTTTTGACCCAAATACACATTTCTCGTTTTGTATATTTAATCTCCACCCCTAAACATACTATTTAGCTACACGTCTTGGGGAACAATAACATTGCATAATTAATAAAAGAAAATATTTATCTGTCTTATCAATATTTAATACTGTATAGCTAACAAAAAAAATTTAATTTATCCATGACAGCTCATGTATTTTTATTTTGTATACACGTAAGTATATCCATCTAATTTTTTGTTTTGTCTCCTTTCTCCAAGACTTTTATCGCACCGCAATTTCATGAATTTTTTACACATCATTTTTGTTTACTGCATAACTTGAGACAATGACGGGTAGGAAAACTCTGGCCGAGACTCTGGTCAATAAATAACCTAAGGTTCACTTAAAATCATGATATTATCGTGGTAATTTTTTTTTTTTATGCTGTCTATATGAAGGAGCTTGCGAGTACTTTTATGCTCCTGCTTGAATTCTTCTAAACGGCCGATTGCACGGGGTGAATGCTCTTGCCTCGCAAGCACATGAACCGTGAACGAGCTTGCAGTATATATGGGGTTATATATTGTAGATAAATATATATTGTAGTTCTGTTTTCATGAATTGTTGGTTCGTTCACGCATTCACGATAAATTGTTATTACACAGTGTTCAGTCAATACTCGACCACTCCAACAACCTCAACTGCCTTAATATGAAAAGCAATAATTTCGTGTCGTTTTTCCTTTTCTTATGAGAAAATTCACTCTAATTCCAAAAATATTCTTTCATACTTTTGTTTATTGGAAAAAACTTTTAATACAAATATGATTGCATTTTCTTCAGAGCTTTCGGCTTCTCAAGTTGGAGTTTAAAACAGACACGAAAGAATCTATAGCTCACAATAAAAATTATAAGATAATTCATAAATTTTTTTTTTTTATACATACCTACATCTAGAGATACTGAATCATAACCTCATACAGATATGTCCGTTTGTAACATCAACGACTAACAGCGGAATATTCCAAGCTTAAATATCCCCAAGCTTTTAGCGTGAAAGCTTTTTGGGTGATAGGGGGGAAAAGAGGAAAATTCCCCGGACGCCGATTGTCAGAACAATTTTCCACCGTTACTCCTGTAACGTAATTTCCTTCGTTTGCTATGGAACTACTGTGTAAAAAAAAAAAAAATAAAGACACGCAAAAATTTTTACGAGATGAGAGCTTTACTCTCGAGTGCAAAACAAAACAAGGAAAAAAAAAGCCCTGCGTCATTCAATCCATACATACATGTCTGTCTACATTTTTTTTTTTTTCATCAATATGACAAATTCAATGTTGTTAACATAAAAATAGATTATCATTCATTATTATTCTGTGCTTAGACAATTTTATTTCTCCATACAAAACTTATTGATTGTCGCGAAAATTTCATGCCAGCATAATAAAACATTACCCAATAACAACATCAAGACCAATATAATTCAATAAAACATTCATAATCTCTATTGATTTATCTGAGATTTAATTGAGCTTTCGTATAACGATAAATGTTATTATATATGTACACAGCTTAGTAATTGCACATTAAGCATACTGATCTCGTTAATCATCCTCGATCTAAATCAATTTCTCAACTTCATATATATATATATAATCACGAAAATCGCGTGATAAGAAGAGGGGAGAAAAGTATCACACGAAAGCATCTTACTTCATCACTTTGCTCATTACTGTGTGTCTTATTCATGCCCTAGACAACACTAGACTACAATAGTGGCGCCTTGATGGCTATGACGACAGTGTAGTAGTAACCCACGTTCATTAAACCCACTTTACTCACAACCATCAACTATACTATATATCGTGCTATCATATATACACAAGCGTACAATAAATGTTCGATATGTGAACCTGTGAACACTGATAAATTGCTTTATAAATTCAAGATTAAATTCCGATTATATTACAGAAGAGAGAATTTTTTGTCGGTATTTGAGTAAAAAAATTTCTTATAGCAAATGAGCTTTCTTCTTCTCTAAGTTAGAAAAATTACTGACATTATCAAGCTTCAACGATGCAGATGTGAATTTTCTACTTATGGTGAAAAATTATATTTTCATCAGGAAAAAAATTATACAGTCACTATTTCAATATAGTTCTTCAGTCAATGTACATCTCAATCATCCAATGTCATCACCCAATAATAATAGTTATTGCATAAATTCGCTTGTTTATATATCGAGCGAATCATTGTGCTTGCGACAACAATGACAATTTCAATTATCATTGGTATATCATTCCGAATACAATTGCAAATCAACAGCGCAATACTGTAACAATAAAAATTGATGATAAGATTAAAATCCCACGCAATACTTGTATATAATAATATATATATTTATATATATATTGAAATACAATGTGTATATATACATTATTCAATGTGTTTAAAGATACAAGTGCAAATACCATGTGATAAACATCAGCCGCCCACATTTTATTCGTTTGCAATTCATGACCCTCCATCTTTCTTCTGTTTTATTGTATATCATTGATTCCTTTGTCAATTGAATACATGAATGACTGTGATATAGATTGAGGTTTAAAATAGCGATGGATATGTAACATCTTGGATTAGTGGACTTTTGTTCTTTGTTATATTGATTGTGAGAAAGCTGTTGTGATATATTGGTGGAGAATTAGCCGGCGCCGCCCGTACGTCGCATAGGGTCGATCGTTTCTGTGCTGGATGACGTCACACCATCACCTTCACTATTGATTTTTCTTGGTTAGGTGGATAAATGGATGGTTTGGAGATGGCAAGAGAAATAGTGGTCGCATGCCATTGGTTGTAAATGTCGTAGTTGCTTCAAGCATTACCCACGTGACCTAATAAAAGCTCGAGGGCGCACACTCGTATACTGTCGCCATCATGTCTTTCAGTAAGTTAGCTTGAGCGCGTGGTGGCGTTCACGTCGCCTTAACCGTTCGCGATTTACCAAAAAAAAATTCCATTAGTTTGCTACATACGATGACCGTTGGACTGCCACAAAGAAGAAAAACAACGGATAATTCATAAGTAGAGATAACAAAAAAAAAAGTAAATAAATATATATGTTTGTGGCGATGTAATGATGTTGGCGAAGATACTTGACTCTTTTATTTTGTGCGGTGCCATTTTGTATTGTCCTGGAAATTGTTAAGGATTTCTTCGAAGTTTGTACAAGTGATCGTTTTTGAGAAATAAATAGTTAGAGGATAATAGCGAAGACGGAAGCGGATGAGAAAGGAAGGGGTGTGGTGAGAAAAATAAAGAGCAATAGGGAGCAAGCAAAAAGAGTTGTCGAACAAGAGAAGAAGGAGCTTTATTTTCCTTGTTCTTTGCAACGGTGAGTTTATGTGTTTTATATAAACAATATTTTGGCGTTTGTCTTGTATTCATTTGGTCGAAGGAGCGTTTATTGGTAAAAGTCAGTCCAAGAGCTTTTTCAATGTGAGCTTGCGTGCGGCGATTGGTGTATACAGAAGACGCACGGATCGATTACACCTTCAAGTGTTGTTTTTTCTTCTCTCTCTCTCTCTCTCGCTCTTTCTCTCTTGTCCTGTTATTGCGAGGTCGTGTACGTTCAAGGCTGATTTGAACATCTCGAATGATGGTGGAGCTTTTTTACCTTTAAGCTTTGCCCTCAGGTTTGGAATTTATACATTTTTTTTTTTTTTTTTCATTCAAAGATTAAAATATTAATTTTGTGTAAAGTCTTTTCTTCTCTCAACATCCCATATGATTTATAAACTGAACATATTAGCTTTGCCTTGAATTACTACGGGGTCGTGAGTGTAATTCTTTTTTTACTTTTGTTTATATATAGAAGAGGGAGAAAAAAAAAATAAGAAATGGTCGACGTGCGTCAGCCGTAATTGTATTCCACCCACCATATCAATTTCCTTCAATTAATTTTCTATACTGTGTCTACAAGTGCCGTATGTCAGTTAAGTTAAGTTTCGTCATGTCGATCAATGAATTCCAACAACGACGAAAAACCTCCAATCAAACATTCCTCGTGAATGAAATTTTAATCATGACACATTTATTATCATCCGCGATAATTTGAAAATGGTATATTAAAATTTTTTTTTATCTATAACTTTTATTATTAATTTTGTTTATTGCCAAGTTCTAGACCTGATGAAACTTCTACTGCAATTGTGATCGGAAAATAAACAAAATTGTGGCTGTATTAAAATTTATTTATACATACACGTGGGGGGTCAATCGCGTAACTGCGTGAAGGCTATTTGATTGTAGAGTAAAAGCACCAGTGGAGCGAGTCAATAACGAGTCAGCCTGCTGCTGCGTCATCCCCATATAGATGAGCTTTCAATATTATCAATGGCTACGCAGCATTTTATGCTAAAAACATCTCCAGTAATTCACCTTCTATTTCAATTTAAAAATATACATTGTGATATATATATTTATATATATATATGTTTCATTATTTAAATAAACAAAAAAGATCTGTGATAAAATTTATACGATAAACGGTAAGATAATGAAATTAATCAAATAATGTACACGAATAATAAGCGATTCAATATGAATTTATATTTATCTGTAGGACAAATTTAATTAACCAGTATACATTTCTCCTCTCTGATGACTCATTCGCTCAACAATCACGGCTTCCATATCGGTAGACACTCAAACCACAACCTGCTCTATAAAATAGTTTGCAGGGGAGTGAAAAACATTCTTTATGTGTCACACTTCATTTACATTTTTATTCCATAATATTATTATGACTCCTGGTATCACTACGGTTTACGTATTAAATGGACCTTCTACAAGCTCCAAGCACACCATTACTATTTATTATTTAGCATACCGTCTGGGGAAGCATTATATGAAACATCCATTGCCAACAGCATTTTCCACCCTCGTCTATTTTGTTAACATATTATCCTGAAAATGTGTGCGTGATCTCCCCAATGTCTTATTGCTAAGGTTACTGATACAATTGTCCAATGAAATGGCTCCCCTTTTGAAAAAAACTGCTGATAAAATACCATGATTGTGCCAAGGTCAAGCTAATGATGACCTTTAATATATATATATATATATATATATATTAGAGACGATAACCAGGAGTATATTAAATACCCGACATTGCTCTTTAACATGAAAAGAAAAAAATATAATAAAACAAAACATATGAAACTAATTTCCCGAGTTTTCATGTTTATTAATGTTTTTGTTGGCTACTTTCAGGGATTGAGAGGCTATTACACAGAGTAAAAGTGTGATAAAAGTGCAGCGATGTCGTCGGTGAAGGTTGCGGTGCGGGTACGTCCCTTCAACAACCGAGAAATTGTACGCGATGCGCAATGTATCATCGAGATGACCGGCAATACAACGAGTGAGATATTTTTCTTGTTTATATTATATTTGAGATCAAAGGATAGATGACGATATAACACTCAATGAATGACATAATCACTATAATTATAGGGTATTAAATCCTTCCTTTCAATTAGTTACAGTAATTGAAATTTACGCTGGCTAATTCAAAGATAATTCTCTTTGACGTTCATTCAATCCTTTAATTTATCAACGGCGTCTGCTATTCATCCAATTTGTATTTATTTATTTTTTCTCCTTGAACTTTCAGCAATTGTCAATCCAAAAGCACCGCCAAACACAAAGGAAGCAATTAAAAGCTTCAATTATGATTATTCTTATCATTCAATGGATTCAAATGATGCACACTATTCGTCACAAATAATGGTTTATAGAGACATTGGCGAAGAAATGTTACTGCATGCATTTGAAGGGTATAATGTATGTATATTTGCGTATGGACAAACTGGTGCAGGTAAATCATATACAATGATGGGAAAGCAGGAGGAGGGCCAGGAGGGAATAATTCCCCAAATATGCAAAGATTTATTTCGTAAAATTAGCAAAAATTCAAGCGATACATTGAAACATTCCGTTGAAGTTAGTTACATGGAGATTTATTGTGAGCGTGTACGCGATTTATTGAATCCAAAGAACAAAGGAAATTTACGTGTGCGCGAGCATCCATTGTTGGGTCCTTACGTTGAGGATTTATCGAAGCTTGCAGTGATGTCATACGAGGATATTCATGATTTAATTGATGAAGGGAATAAAGCTCGCACAGTCGCTGCTACAAATATGAATGAAACATCATCAAGATCACATGCAGTATTTACAATATTTTTCACTCAACAAAAGCACGACTGTGTTACGGGTTTGGTTACGGAAAAAGTTAGTAAAATATCATTGGTGGATTTGGCGGGATCTGAACGTGCTGATTCGACTGGTGCCAAAGGCACTAGATTGAAAGAAGGCGCTAATATTAACAAGAGTTTGACAACGCTTGGAAAAGTCATCAGTGCACTCGCGGAAATTGTAAGAATTTATTTGTCATATATTTTTTTTGCAGTTTGCATATTACGCTAAAAACAAAAATGAAAATTATTTTTATGCCTGTAATTAAATATAAAATTCGCTTAATTTTACGCTAACTCACCCTTAATTGTTGGATCAATTAGGCGGTAAGCTTTTGAATAAATGTATTTTTTGCGAGAACAAAAATTAAATGGCCGTAGGATAATAATTTATTGACGTGTTGTTAATTTGTGGTTTTTTTTATTGCTCCATTACACGTGTTTAGGCAACGAAGAAAAAGAAGAAGGCGGAATTTATTCCGTATCGAGATTCAGTGCTTACTTGGTTGCTGCGCGAAAATCTCGGTGGAAATTCGAAAACAGCCATGATCGCTGCTGTCAGCCCGGCTGATATTAATTATGATGAAACACTGTCAACGCTCCGATATGCTGACAGAGCAAAGCAAATTGTTTGCAAGGCTGTGGTGAATGAGGATGCGAATGCAAAACTTATACGTGAACTCAAGGAGGAAATTCAAAAGTTACGCGAATTGTTGAAACAAGAGGGCATCGATGTGCAAGAAGGTAAGTTTTTATTTTATTCATCATATTTTTTGATTGTAAAAACCATTCATGTAAATAATTTTATATTCATTCAGCGATTAGATTCATAATTTCCAATTATCATGTGTATGTTCAGTATAGAAATGTGTGTGATATTGTTAGAAAAAAAAAAAAAGTATAATAAGAAAGATGAAAAAATTAAATTTGTGCCAAAAAAAAAAAATAACAACAACAAAGCGGAATTACCCATTTCCACTTACCATAGTGTTTTTTTTGTTTTCCCTATTGTGCTTGACATAGGGCCAGATGGCAAAGTTTCTTATGAAAAGAAAGAATCTAGTAAGTAAAAGTAAACCAACAAAATGACAAACAGAAAAAATGCCAAAAATTGTAAATAAAGACAAGAAAAAACTCAAAAGCTTACACAGTAAAACGCTTAATCTTCATGAAAAAAAATATATATTTATATATATACACCTTACATTATGTTATTATCCATTGCTTATCAAGTAAAGCTTTTTCACATGTGAATTATAAATCAAAAGCTCACGCTTCTACGAAGAAAAAAAATTTGCAAGCCTCATTATGTACTTTCCTGCATATTTTTCACTATTAATACGCCATTGTATCCATTTTTATCAAACTTAATTAATTATTCCTGTCATAATTAAAGCTTCAAAGCCTTGTCCGATTGCATGGCCGATGAAATATTTACAACATAAAATTCTATGCAATGAACAAGCAATTTTCACTAATTATATTATTAGAACAACAGAAAATAAAGAGCTTTCAGTGTGTAAAACTCGGCGTCAACACCGAGACATTTTGTTTGCAAATTTGGCAATAGACAAAAATATAATGCACAGTGAACATACATATGTGTTTTTATACGTAAAAGAAAGATTATCCAAAAAATATATAAGGCAGTCTCGGTCAGTGGACGCCGAGATCATCAGAAGCTATCATTCATTCTATCAAATAGTCAATATTATTGTTTTATTTATTATGCATTGTTATATTCTCAGGAGACGACACACCACTAATTAAACCACCAAAGCGCGAGGAAGACATGAAGGATGTTGGACGCCAACGTATCCCATCACATCCTACTGCCGAAGAGGCGGTTGATCAATTGCAAGCTTCAGAGAAACTTATTGCAGGTAAAACACAGGATACGTTTGCGCGTAATAATTTTTAAATTGGATTATTTTATTTGTAATAATTTCGTTTTATCACTTTACATTATTTAAGAATTAAATGAAACGTGGGAAGAAAAGCTGAAACGCACCGAATCAATTCGTCTTCAGCGCGAGGCTGTATTTGCTGAAATGGGTGTTGCAGTAAAAGAGGATGGCGTAACAGTTGGTGTATTTTCACCGAAGAAAACGCCACATTTGGTTAATTTAAATGAAGATCCATTGATGTCTGAGTGTCTTATTTATTACATCAAAGATGGATTTACGAGGATTGGATCGGCTGAAGCGAATATACCTCAAGATATACAATTGTGTGGCCCGTATATTTTGAGTGAGCATTGTGTATTCGAAAATCACGAGGGTGTTATTACCCTAATTCCGAATAGTGGCGCATTAATTTATGTCAATGGCCGTGAAATCAGTGAGCCCATTATATTGAAAACAGGCTCGAGAGTCATTTTGGGAAAAAATCATGTATTTAGATTTAATCATCCGGATCAGGGTGAGTTTGAAAATATGAGAAAATGTAATAATATAATGAGAAAAAAAATACTTCATTTCGGATATATTTCCTACGGTTTATTGCAGTCCGAGAACGTCGGGAGAAAAGCTCGCCCGCAGAGACGCCCGCAAATGTCGAAACGGTCGATTGGAATTTCGCTCAAATTGAATTGTTGGAGAAACAGGGAATCGATTTGAAAGCGGAAATGGAGAAACGACTCATGGTATTGGAGGAGCAATTTAGAAAGGAGAAAGAAACAGCTGATCAATTGTTCGAGGAGCAGAGAAAAGTAAAATCAATATTTATTTAAAAAAATAAAAAATAATAAACCAAGAACAAAAATTATTCCCGCGATACATATTTGTTGGATTTTTTTTCAATTATAGAATTATGAAGCACGAATAGATGCCCTACAGAAGCAGGTGGAGGAACAAAGCATGACAATGTCAATGTACAGCAGTTATACACCCGAAGATTTTAACAATATTGAAGAAGATATATTTGGTAAGTTCCATCTTTATTAATATCAATAATTGCAATTAATAATTCACTTAAATTAAGTCACTAAACTGGCTTTTGCTTGAACGATGCTTGGTAGTTTTGATGGTTGTCTAGAAATATCGGATGACCATAAGAAAGAGGATTTATTACAAGTCAATATTTCATGAAGTATACAATTAATTTTTCTGTATATGCAAAACGAAAAATATTTATTAATTGTGAGCTTCATAAAATACGACAAAAAATATTTCTTTGCTTATTGCTATTCTGATTGTTTTGGATGGTGGTGTGGCTTGCATTTCAGTCAACCCATTGTTTGACGCAGAGAGCAACTGGAGCGAGCACGAGTTCCAGCTGGCCGCATGGGCATTTAGAAAATGGAAGTATCATCAATTCACAAGTCTACGTGATGATTTGTGGGGCAATGCTATATTCTTAAAAGAAGCCAATGCAATATCTGTTGAATTGAAGAAAAAGGTATGGATGATGCAATACACAAAGTGTATTTATTGATCCATGTTATCCTATGTTGATTTTTATATAATTTTCGTATTTAAAAAATTTTTGTTTAGGTGCAATTTCAATTTACATTACTGACCGATACATTGTATTCGCCATTGCCACCGGATTTGTTGCCCGCTGTTGACGATGATGAAGATGAGGAGCGACCATTTCCACGTACAATTGTCGCGGTTGAAGTTCAAGATACGAAAAATGGTGCCACTCATTATTGGACTCTCGACAAACTTCGGTAAGTCATTTATATTTCACAATAATAATAGAGAGTAAAAGTACAACTAAACGTATGAATATAATCACATTTGATCAGATTTATTATTTGCAACATCTCAAAGGCAAAAGATGTGACCTAAAAAATTGTGTTCGTTTACTTGTTTGTATGTTTTTTTTCTTTCTTCTTTTTTCTCTCAATACAACTAATTGTAGACAGCGCTTGGAGTTGATGCGTCACATATACAATGAAGATTTGAGTACGGACATTCCGGAGGCCAACGAAGAGTTATTCCAATATCTTACGCTGTATTCTAATCAGCGGTTCTCGCTCGCAAATCTTTTGCCTTCGAGGTTGGTGTCCTCTCGGTGTAATTCGCGTGAATATATACAAAAATGTCATTACAATTGTTGTACATTAGTGTTTTTAACCATTGTCCGCAAAATTTTATTGAAATTTCTTTTTATTTTTCATTACTGTTTTCAATGTTGAACACATTTGGCAACGAGCTTTGAGCATATTCATCAGCTCCTGCTTTTTACGTGTATTTCAATGTACCTATAATCATAAGAAAAAACAATAATAATATTTGAAAGAACAATTGTGCCGTGCACGGCTTCCACCATATTTCATTTCTTTCAGATCTTCAAAAACTTCATAATGTTCATTTACCATTTGAAAAGACAGATGTTGGTTCTTTTTTTTTTTTTTTTTTCAATTTATGTATTAAGAGCTTTTCAGGAATTTTCGCATGAATCACACATTCTATTCGTTGAAGCAATGTCAATATTATTCTATTTATAAATGTTTTTTTATTTTCTCTTTATTGTGTTATTTCCATAGACAACGTCTTGAGCTGATGCGTGAGATGTATCACAATGAGGCCGAACTATCGCCAACATCACCGGATTATAATATTGAAAGTATAACAGGCGGTGATCCATTTTACGATCGATTCCCATGGTTCCGTATGGTGGGACGATCATTCATTTACTTGAGCAATTTAATGTATCCTGTACCATTGATTCACAAAGTTGCAATTGTTAATGAAAAAGGTGATGTAAAAGGTTATCTTCGTGTTGCAGTTCAGGCTGTTGTTGGTGCGTATTGATAATTATTAATGAATTCATTTCTTATTTTACGTATTGTATTCGTTGGTTTGTTAACCAATCCATTGTTCTAGAAGAGGAAAACAGTGAATATTCAAGTGGAGTACGACAATCCGCACGTATATCGTTTGATGATGATTTATTTGGTGGAAATCGTCATAATAAACGCTCAACATTATTAACACAAACGTTGGAAAAAAATCAGCAACAAATCTTAATGCAAGAGGAGAGAGTTGTTGAGGGACAAAATGAAACAACCAAAGATGGAATGAAAGATGAGGAGGAAGTGGGCGACGCTGACAGTGGTAGAGGTGACAGTTCAGTGTCAAGCGATATGAAAGAAGAGGATTTACCAAATCATTTGCAACCAGGCGTTGAATTCACATTCCGCGTAACTGTATTACAAGCAATGGGAATATCAACTGAATATGCCGATATATTTTGTCAATTTAATTTTCTTCATCGTCATGACGAGGCATTTTCAACTGAACCAGTTAAAAATACGGGAAAGGGCAATCCACCAGGATTTTATCACGTACAAAATATTACAGTTACAGTTACTAAATCATTTTTGGATTATTTGAAATCGCAGCCAATTGTTTTTGA
Source organism: Galerucella tenella (assembly GCA_910591685.1). NCBI lineage: Eukaryota > Metazoa > Arthropoda > Insecta > Coleoptera > Chrysomelidae > Galerucella > Galerucella tenella. The sequence continues at coordinate 44,945 of CAJUYH010000344.1, read as the reverse complement.
AGTATTTGGTCATTATCAACAGCATCCATTGCATAAAGATGCAAAACTCGATTAGTAAGCAATTTTTTTTAATGATAATATATTATATACGGTAATATAAATTTTTATGTTGAGAGATGACCATTAATCTGATGGGAATTTTCTTATTTATTTTAGCAGTGTGAGACAACCCCCAAAGCGAATGTTACCACCATCAATACCAATAAGTCAACCAGTACGTTCACCAAAATTCGGTTCAGTATTGCCATCACCAAGTACATCACACGTACATGCAAAATACGATGTATTAGTATGGTTTGAAATATGTGAATTAGCACCAAATGGCGAATATGTTCCATCAGTTGTTGATCACAGTGACGATTTGCCATGTCGCGGATTATTTTTGCTTCATCAAGGTATACAAAGACGTATTCGCATTACAATTGTTCACGAGCAAGCATCAGAGTTACGTTGGAAGGATGTGCGAGAATTGGTTGTTGGACGAATAAGAAATACACCCGAACCCGAAGAAGAGGACAATGATTCGTCTGTACTGTCATTAGGATTATTCCCAGGCGAATATTTAGAAGTACCCGGTGATGATCGCTGTATGTTCCGCTTTGAAGCAGCTTGGGACAGCTCATTGCACAATTCATCACTTTTAAATCGTGTTACGTCTTATGGCGAACAAATATTTATGACCATTTCCGCATACTTAGAATTGGAAAATTGCGGAAGACCCGGAATTATCACTAAGGATTTGAGTATGATTATTTATGGTAGAGATGCGCGTGTTGGGCCACGTTCACTCAAACACTTATTCAGTGGCAATTATCGTAATCAAGAGGCAAATCGTTTGAGTGGAGTTTACGAATTAGTATTGCGTCGTGCATCAGAGGCCGGTGTACAGCGACGTCAAAGACGTGTATTGGATACAAGCTCAACTTATGTACGTGGCGAGGAAAATTTACACGGATGGCGGCCACGCGGTGACAGTTTAATATTTGATCACCAATGGGAATTGGAGAAATTAACGCGTTTGGAGGAAGTGGAAAAAATTAGACATACACTGCTGCTGAGGGAAAAACTTGGAATTGATAAAGTTTCATTATGCAATAAAACAATGCATGACTTCACCAAAAGCGAGAAGGTATGGACTAGCGTGATAGATGGTTAGATTGAGAGAAAAAAAATATAGAGCAAAATTTTAATATAAAAGTATCTTTCTTTTTCCGTCTTATTTCATTATTGTCATTAACTAATAAAAGATAGGTTGTTGTCAGTTATTGTCATTATATAGTGGAAATATTTATATTGGCAGAATTGGTATATATGATTTAAGACAATAGTTATTTAACACTATCAATAGTATTTTTTGATACAGGAGGTTTGCAATATGGTGGCAAAAGCAACGAATGAGCCGCATGCAAGTCCAGTTAAATTAAAAAAATCATCATCAATCAAAGATGTTTATGAACCGTGGGAGATGAATGAACGTGAACGTGACATTGCAACGAAATATATTAAACTCATTCAAGGACGGATACCGAGCAAAGAGCCAATCGTTATGTCCGACGTTTCACCTGGTGAAGATACAATAAATGACATGTCAACATCAATGATATCGTCCGTTGTATCATCATCATCACAAGAGTCAGTATTGTCACATGAATGTGATAAATATCCTACTGTTTATTACCAGGTAACACTCGCATATGTATGCCTGATAACGCGCCCAAGTAGCGGTTGTCCACGAGAAAACAAATAAAAAAAAAATATGAAAACAAATAACGAGCATATAAAATAAATCACGCAATTGCTTCTATCGCTTTTTAATTGCTAAATTATTATCACTACTTCATTAGTTCCATCAATTGTTATGTTGATTAAAATATTTTGGCGTTTAAATTAAAATTATATAAGGACAACCGCTTGGTATTGTAAAAATTTAATGAGGAATCACAAAAGAAAAAGAAAATGAAAGAAAAAAAAAGAAAGACAATATATGGAAGCGTTAACGGGTCACAATTGTGAGTGTTACTTGCAGCCGGCTGGGATAATTGTGAGGAGCAGTTCTAAGTCGTGCATCTTTAGGTTGAGCTCACCGGAACGTGCGCGATTACATGAATTACAAGAGAGCATAATGGCGGGTGAATCGGCAAGTCAATCGAGTTCAATGGCACCAGCACCACTTGGTTCCACATCACCCATGAAGGAAAGTCTCGTGCTTTATGTTCCCGAAGTTGAGGAGATTCGTATTAGTCCGGTGATTGCACGAAAGGGATACTTGAATGTATTGGAACATAAGACAAATGGTTGGAAAAAACGATGGGTGGTAAGTTGGAAAATTAAAATATTACCTAATGCAAAAAAAAATATTACTCACTTTTAATGAAATGGATTCATATCACTTTTTATTTTTTTTTTATTTTTTTTTATTTTTTTTTTCATTGGTAGGCTGTACGTAGACCGTACGTATTTATCTTCAGAGAGGAAAAGGATCCAGTTGAACGTGCATTAATAAATTTAGCAACGGCACAAGTTGAATATTCCGAGGATCAATTGGCAATGGTAAAAGTACCAAACACATTTAGTGTTGTAACAAAACATCGTGGATATTTGTTACAAACGTTGGGCGACAAGGAAGTTTATGATTGGTTGTATGCAATTAATCCATTATTGGCTGGGCAAATACGATCGAAATTGGCGCGTAAAGGGCCCGCTGGTAATGCAAGCAATAATAATGGTGGAATTAATTCATCAATTATTTTATCAGCACCATCGCCACCTGAAATTAATTGTCAAACAAAGTGAGTCACGACTGATTTGTTAGTTAATTATATGAGCGTTATGGCGCGAACATCAAAAAAATTATTTAATCGACGGTACTTAACGTCGATTATACAGACACCGAGCGTATGTCGAATGCAATTTACGGTGATCTTCGAGTGAATCAATTAATTCTATTTATTTATTTATATACAAATACACAAATATATAAATATATATATATATTTTTTTTTTACTTTTTTATTATATGACGAAGAGGAAAATTAATCTCACTGAGCGTTCTATCACGAACGCTATTTTACGGTTGAGATTTAATTCCTGAAAGAGTGGAAGAAAAACAAAATGTTTTTAAAAGTTAACCACTCGAAACCGTTGTTGCATTTATTTTTGTTACGTTTTTTTTTTCTTTTTTACTTTTTGTTTTTGTTTTTATATTATCATTTTTCTCTTAAATCTGAAGTCAATGAACAAATGCAATAAAATAGGAAATTATTATTATTTTTATTATTGTTTATATACGGGTATTAAAACGTGATGAAGATGACACAGCATCAGATACTTTAAAATATGTATAGATGTTAATAATTTATTGTTTATAAATAACAAATATAAATGTCGCGTTTTATTAATTTTACTTTTGTTTAAATCATTTACTATTTCAATCACATGATTAGAGAATTTGTAAATATTTGGGATTTGTGAAATAAAAAGGGTTGTGATTGGAAGAGGAGAGTAGCGAAAAAAAAATGTGGAGCAAACTTTTCGAATCTCCGGAAATTTTTGAAATCTGCGAGTTGAAGAAAAAAAACACGGATCACATAATTATTTTTCTGTTGATCTTATAGTGTTCATATTGTTGTTGATAATTGTGATTAGGAGAGTATTAAATTGTAATTTGTTGAGTTGTTGATTTTAGTATTGCCATTTATAATAATAAAGTAAAAGATTAAAACAAAAACAATATTCTCGAAGACACCGTGAAAAAATAAATGATAATAATGAATGCTAACGATAATAATATCGATTATAAAAGTAAATAGAAACGAATAAGTAAACGATGAACAGAAATTCAAGATAACAGGAATCGAAAGTATATAAACAAAATGTATCTCTATTTGCATGTCTGTATTTGAAACAAAATGAAAAAAAAATTAATAAATACCATCATTGAATTGACATTATGCGCGACATAATTAATATGAAGTGTGGAAAACATGACAGACAAAATCAAATGGATTCACGGTATATTATTGTTACACGTAATAATAATTCTGAATGGTGAAACAAAAAAAAAAAAACAAAAGTATTTGGGATTTTTATTTTAATTTCCATTAAAATGTTCATAATATTTTTATTTTTGCTCGACATTTATTGTGTAGATCGAGGCTTGACGCAGCATTCGAATCGCATAGTATAGTCTTGTGTATATATATATAATAAAATATTGAAAAGAAGGCAGCAATGAAAAATTTGACATAAGACACAAACAAAAAAATGCAGAGAGAATAACACAAAACTATCATAATTCATGAAAGTTAAATAAAAAGACAAGAATATATATACATAGACATTGAGAATGAGGCACGCAATTTTTATTTATTCTCGCCTATATTTTAGGCCGAAATTAATCTTAAAATTCGACTTTAGTAAAAAACTTGAATATAAAAAAAGAGAAGTAAATAAAGAACTTCAACCACAGATGGAAAAATGAATGGATAAATATTGACAAATCAGGAATAAGAACGAAAAAAAAACCAAAAATATACATCTCTCATAATATTGCTTGCTGACTGTTGTAGCATTATAATTAAATAGTTTTTATTTTGTTAATAATTATATTACAAATAATCGTACCGAAATGTGACATTTAATTGAATAATAATTAAAATTTTAATATAACGGATTATTATTAAACAATAAGTCTCTATTTGTGCGTTGTTTGCACACACATAACACGTACAATCTCATGTTGAGACAAATTTTGCCAATGGCGAGCAATGAACATGACGAAAATGACATAAATAAAATAAAAAATAATCATTAAACTTAATAAACACCACTGCAATTCGGAGATGAATAAGACAGAGACAGAAATATGAGAAACGAATGAGGAAAAACCTCCGCTCAGATAAAGTGCAATGCTTCGGAACACGATAGGACTAATCTACGATGATTAAAACAAATAGTTTATATATAAAGATACGACAAAAAAAGAAAAATATAAATATATAAATAAAATAAAATTTAATATTATACCGTGAGAGATGATTGATTGAATTTTCGTCGCAATGAAAGCAAAAAAAAACTGACATCACATATATTCAATTGTAATACCAACGACAAGCTAAAGACAGGACACAAATATACGAAGAGAAAGAATGAAAGCGGAAGAGAGAAATGTAGAGGAAGCGAAATAGGGAGAGAGAGAGAGCGCAAAAAAAATATGTAATAAATTATTACGTGTATTTATTTCTAAAAATAATCATTTATGGTAATGGAACAGATATTATAACCTCATGCAAATATTTCGTTTACCACTAAAAAAAAAATTACGTAACTATACATTGTACTGTTATATACAAGGAAAAAAAAGACGAAAGAATGAACATGATTCTAATATGGTGAATTGATGGACGTGTATTTATTATTATTATTCATTATTACATGAGTTACACTTTAGTAAACTAATGTCAGTGCAATCATGTAATAAAATCGATTAATAAAGAGCTTACATGCTTGACAAGAAAATTTCCACAATATTTATTTCGTATTACAAGTTGTTTTTCCAGTTCTATCAAAATTTTTTTTTATATTTCATATGATTTCATCGTTGAAACCTTTCAAAAATATCTCATGATCACTATGACTCCTTTCAATAATTTTCCAAATTATTCCCGCGTTTGTTTTGCTCAATTTCGTCGTGGTTTTATATCAATTAAACTCTGATTTTTCCAAACTCAATAATTTATTTGGTTGACATTCAATTTTCACATTGGCAACAACATTATGATGTATATATTAGTCAGTTTGACACGATCGATTAATTTTTTCTACACTATTCATTATATTCATATGTTGCTTGTAGAACAAAAGTTTTTCCATAACAGCCTGTTCTTTAGTTCTCTCAATTTGTACGTGGGCTGTACGAATTTGCATGTCACGTTCTCTTATTATATTCTCCAATATCACTTTTTCTCGCATTAAATCTTTCACTGTATCGGTGACTTTTAAATATTCACACTCTTGGGTTTTAACTTGGTCTATCAAAACATCCAATGTGGTAGAAATGTTTAGACGTAATTTATTTAGTTGCGCTGTCACTTCTGCAAGCTACTGAGAAATTATGTTGATTTATAATTCGGATAATTATAGAAAATGGATAGTTAATAAATAAGAAATGTAACCTCTGATTTTAATTTATTGTTTTCTTCCTCATAATGATTTGTAAAAAGTTCATAGCGATTGATCAGAGCTTCATTTTCAGATTTTACTTCAATCAAATCCGATTGAATTTTATTTTTCAATTGTGCACACGCGGCAAATTTTCCTACAAGTCGTGCAATTCGCTTTCGATCAGATGGACAAAGATCTTGAATGTGAAAATGGGAATTACCAAAATCGTCTACGTCACTTTTGCATATTGCACATTCTTCATCCGTCATTCTAACCCTTTCAATGTCTATATAATATACAGATATAAAACAAAAATAACAGTAAAAATATTTTATGATTGTATGGTGTAATAATAATTATAATTAAATATATTTCCTTCATCATTTGTTGTTGCGAGCTCTTCCCGTTGTAATTTTAATGCTTTCTCTCGTAAGTTTGCCAATCTAAACGGAAATATTTCATTCATATATAACATTATTACAGATAATTATATTTTTGTTTGAACAAATTAATACTAATAACAATTATATACTTTTTATTGAACGCCACAAAACTATCTAAGAGCTTCGACTTATCCATTTTAATTACAAAATTGCGTGATGATCTATTGAATTTATCTTCAATAGTAGAAACAAAAAAAAAACAACAAAATCGACGAAAATTACTAAATTATTCGAATTATAAATATGTCCTTGAAAAAATGACCTTTGTATTTCCGCCTTAATATTTAAGTGTGATAGGCGATAATACAAAACTATTTGCGTCACAATTGTCACATCAATAGTTATAGGTGCCACTAGACAATAATAGATTGATAAGGACAAGAAAATTGCAACGACAATAAAGGGAATATAAACTAATTATTAGAGCCTTGAAAGCATAAACACTAACATCAACTCAACTGATGAATTTAATTGCGACTATGAAAGTAAATTGTTCTGTACTGATAAGACAATATTATAAATGCATGAGACCAATACCATGCAAATTTCACTACACTTCGTGCTTTCAATTCAGTTTGTTATTGTCCTATTAAACAATATATAAAAAAAAAACACCTGCTCACCAAAATGTTGTCGACGCCCAATAAAATCGTGATGTTTCTAATCATTGCATTAACATGTGTCTATGCTAATTCCCACAGCAGTGAGTATATTTTTTCTAATTTATATGAATAAATAAATGTATATTTTACAAGTGAACATTATTTTTTTTTTTTTATTTGCATCAGTTGAAAAGCGTGATACTGGTGGCTCCAATTCCAATGAACCGTCTACTACCACCAGCGCTTCTAGCTCATCTGATAGCTCCAGTGGACAATCTGGGCTTCTCCATGGCATCGGATCATTTTTGGGCAAAATACCTCTTCTAGGTGGTACTCTTCAAGGACTAATATCTCAAATTAGCAAATTGATAAGCAGTATTACAGGAATGCTGTAAATAGCTAATAACACATTTTGTCAATTGTAATGGTAAAAACAAACATGAAGTAGTAAACTGTTGAATTAATTAAATCACCTATCTTCAATCATTTTTAAAATTAAATGTATTGTAAATAATAAATTTATCACACATATATAATACTATAAATATATATTGTGAAGATTAATATTGTCTATTGAATGTTGCATTTTTATTACATAAACCGCCATTTTCTTCAAATATTTATTGTCACGATATAACAATAAATACATAAAACAATATTCAAATGGAATATGAGGACTTGGCGCTTAACGGAAATACAAACATATATCACAAACGAATCACAGACATGTGTCTGTGTGTATTCTAGCATAACTTTCAATTATCAATAGCTTTTATTTATGCATGCGAGTATGTATGTGTATGCATGTATGTATAATTATACGGTATCCACATTCCGTGTATGTTTGTATGTGAATGTTATATTGAAGGTTTTCATCGCTGACGGTTAGGGCACGCTCCGATATGGGGTCGAAAAATATGCGCAGCTGTGGAGTGAAATATATGGGGGGGTCTAAAGCCCCAACATGAAATGAAAAAAAATATTATAACAGAGGTAGTGGGGGATTTTAGGCACGCGCCAAACGAAGGGGGCACCCTCCTAACATTCATAACGGTTTGTTCATTCGACGACACACACTACTAGTTCGTACTGAAACTACATTTCTCGTCGAATTATATATTTTCAATTGTTTGTGAGTTATTATTTATCATTTATTTTATGGACAATGTGAAAAATCGTTTAATCCCATTTCATTTATTTTATTATAGTTTTGCACTTGCAGAGAGAGAAAAGTAAAAATAGCACAATGAAGAGATCATGTTCAGTATGTGAATTAAATAAAATATAGCAGAGTATTCATGTTTGGTTTGTAAATAATTCAATCGATCAATTAATTATTATTTTTTATTATTCAGGCTCCATGTCTTGGCGATGAGGATGAAAATAAACGTATAAAATACATAGATCGAAACGCGCCAAATACCCGTGAATATTTACAATTGGCGCTAGCTAAAGTTATGGAACTTCAACGTGCAGTTAAAGATGATACATATATTTCAGATAATACGAGTGACTTGGGTGAATATGTTCGCATTAACATTGAAGTTTAAAATTCATTAGACACTATAGATTACATTGTGTATTTTTTTCATTTCTTAATTGTTTATGTTTTTGTTTTATTTTGACGCAGGTGATTCGGATACTGATGAAGATTTAATGCGCGATGTATTGACAAAAGTATTCAAAGATCTTCCAGGATCTTCTGCATCAGTATCGTCAGTAATTGAACGTGCAATGCGGCCGTCGCCACGTGAACTTGAACGAATACACGCTAAAAGTGTTCAATTGTCGGGTTACGATACGTGTCGTCAAGTAACAATGGATTTTATGAAAAATGTTGTAAAACATACACCAAAGAATGATAATGACACATTGTCACATCGCCGTGCAATGCAAATGCGCAAAAACAATGAATTATTCAATGATAATAGAAATCGACGACGTGAAACAATGTCAACGGATTATGAAATTCGTATGCGAATGCTGAAGAGTTTGGATCTGCATTTGGCTGTAAAACAACGTGATTATACATTGAAGCTAATGAGACTTTGAATTAATTTCAAGAAAATTCATTCAATTCATTTTTTTCTCATTGTCCTTTTTTTACGTATAATACGTTTATCTAGTCAATTTTATTTTTAAGTATAATAATCATTCCATTCTAATTACGACAATGTATGTACTCTAGTCACACGAACATTTTGTTGCTAGTCTTAAACAAAGATTCAGATTATAAATAAAAATTAATTAATATTAATGAAAAACACATAAATTTTTTCTTTTTTAATGTAAAAAAATTATTTATTTTGTCAGCATTATATTTGACAATAGAAAAAAAATATCTTTTAGCTCAAATATTCTATGTAATTACTATTTTTTTACTACAATCTCTTGACACAATTCAAAAATTTTTATGATTTACTCAATTGACTGTCGATTGAATCAATATATTTCGATGCAGTATTTAATCTTTGATGAAATATTACAATCAATCACATTTTAACACCTGTTTCTTTTTTTTTTCGAACGCATCTTTCACTAACGACATATTATGCATATTTATATTTATGCGTTCACATAAGCCTTATGGACTTCTAAAAAAATATATATATATGTATATGTGTGTTTATATGTAGCTTACAATTAATTTCACAGACTACAAAAGAAGAAACATTTCAACTGTCACTATTTACTTTATATATAACGTATACATATCTATGTGTATATATTGTTTCTTTTTTGAATTGCCCCTAATGCAACATTAGCTTCATAATCTAAATCATCTCTGTATTTTTTTATTGATTTCCGTTTTTTTTCAATAATAAATTGTTATATTATAGAAACAAATGCATATTTTCAAGAAAAAAAATAATAGAACCAAAAATGATGATAAAACCGCATTAATCAATGTTTTTTTCTTTTTTTTATTCATGCCTACAGCTGCATAATAATTAAAATTTCGTTGGCACGATAATAGAAGCAGTACCCAACTACACGAAAAAATGTTCACTTCTCTATGTTTCATATATATACTAAATTATTAAAATAATTATAATAATAATTATTACATATATAATAGAGACCGAAAGTTGTAATATAACATGTTTTAATTTTAAAATAATCACGAAAATCTTATGAAATATAATATTATTATTTTGTCGAATTTTTTTTTGATATAAATGATGATGATGAAGAGGAGGAGGAGGAAGAAGAAGAAGAAGAAGTCGTGGGATCGGTCGGCTTCTCCTCATTAAATTTACCTCAGTGTTGTTGTACAAGTGTAGGACCATTGCCAGGATTTCGCCATGGATCAGGTATATCAAAATGCGCGGGTACAGTTAAAAGTGCATCATCCGCTGATCGATTAGCATTACAATTATTTGGCTTACTTCGAGTGGTATTCACGCATTCAATAGGCATCTTAATAAATTCCATACGATAATCAAAACCATCACTGATAACGCGAATTATTGTGTGCAATGGTACATCAATGTATGGTAATTCTTCCGGTTTCTTATCCAAGAAGAATCCAATCAAACACCGCAATATAGCTTGATGCGATACAACTAAAACATTGTTTGATTGTTGCAATTCAGCAATTACCGGCTCGACACGTTGCATTATATCAATATAACTTTCACCCCATGGATATCTATAACGCAATTTGTCCTGATCCCTCCAAGCGAATTCCTACACGTGATCAAATCCATACAATTAACAATTAGATAGCTATTTAAAAATTAAACACAAAACTACGTTTCACAATTGTTCCAACGTGTACAGTTACCTGGGGATAGAGTTCCTGCATTTCTTCGTAGGAAAGTCCCTCACAAACACCTGCATGTAATTCATTGAGCTCAGCCACATGTTCTTGAGGTGCTTCGACACCGCGGGCAGTTGCAATTGTTCGTCTTAATCGACTCGTTAATACACGCAAATCCGAAATATGCATTGCATTTATTCGAGTTGCTAGCGCTTGAGCGTAACGTTCACCACGTGCGCTTAATACAGCATCACCACCAATTTTACCAAGCACATTGTACTCACTCTCGCCATGCTGTTATAATAAACATAAATAATAAAACAATAAATTAATTGAGTCATTCAAATCAGTGTAAAAAAAATTGACCAATGTCAATTAACAATTCAAAAAGAATATTATGAATGTTTTTTTGTATTTTTTATTCACCTGGCGTCAAAATAGAAAAAGAAATAAAATGATATTGTGAATATTAATAAGTATAATGATATTGATAATAATAAATAATTGATATCACTTACACGTGAGAAGTAAAGGGTATGTGGTTTTATTGCAACACTGCTCATGTAGCCCAGGACTGTTGATTCAATATGACCAGAGACCTTATGAGTGTGTATATCCATTGTAACGGTGTCGATGGTGATACGAGGATAAGTAATCTCATCCATTGGCTCATAAGCACGTACATAATGTGAAACCTTTAATTGTAAATCCTCTGCTGCCATTATTGGATCCATACCGGTGTAATCCACACTGTGCCGTATAACCTCTTGATAATTGTGCTCCAAGGCAATGGGATCGTTGCAGACACACTCAATAAAGAGTATGCGATAGCCGAGTTGAACAGTGAAGTAGTCAAATACCTCAGTGCGTTGATCCTTGCGAACCAGGCAACCGTCCAAGATCTTTTTTGTATAAAGTTTTTTTGTTTTTCGGTTTTTTTTGTTTTTTGTTTTCCCAGAAAGGAGAAATAAAATAAGAAAATAGCTTGTTGTTTCAATTGTAATTTAAAGATGGGACTGGGAGTATAAAGGGGCCTTTAGTGATATTGGTAATAATTTTTTGTTTTTTTTTTTTTTTGGTTTTGGTGTTTGGTTTACGTATGCTTACAGCAACAGTGTTTCCAGATGCCAGCCATGCAGCGCAATCGTGCATTGCGTCGCGGGTTGCCAACGACCTCAATGCCGAATTAGCCGCGTGATCAGGACGAAATAGCTCGTGGGTGCCATAGAGTTCCAATTTTTTTCGTCTATAGTCACTCACACGCATCACTGTAATTTTAACAAAAAATATATATATTTTATTATTATTATTGATTTTATCATGTTTTGAAATTGATAGTACGGTACGTGGATAAATAATTATTTTAGTTGAATTTGCAACTGGTGGTTATATAATAGAATGAAGGGCAAGATGTGAAGACATTTAGATTTGTGACACTGTGATCAGTGCCAATTTCATTGTTAAATAACATGACGAGTGAATTTATCTCGAAATGTGTGGCGCGAGGTCAATAGACTTATAGCAACTCGTTATCGTTTTTATTAACGACTACTTTATTTTTATTACTTTTACATTCATTTAGCAAATGAACACAATAATATTGATATTGCAAGTGACATATTTTTGTATTACCTTTAGTAGATATTCCATTCCAGTTTAAACGTCGACAAAGATTATGAGCGACTTGTGATTTTCCACGCGCTGGTAAACCAGATGTGGCAATCACAACACCAGAAAATTTCCTCGGTGATTTTGTAAGTCCTACTGTTCTCACCGACGACTCCTGACATGACTCTGCAATATAACAAATTATTTTACACAATTGATACAAACACACACACACTCAATATATTGAAGTAGACATGTATAAAAACAAAAAAAAAAGGTCCATTACCAACAATGCACATTATTACGACTGACGATACAAACACACAAATTTAAATGTACTCAATCACATTTAAATAATCAACTGTGTGAAGTTATAATAGTTGATGAAAATTAATGTTCAACAAAATATTTTGTTTATAATATATGAATAGCACTGAAGTCAGTTGGACTCTGATGATGAGTCGTCTACGCACTCCTTCTTTTACAATATTTCGTCAAATCTATTTTTATACAGTCCAATGCTTATTTCGTTTTTGGCATGACAACTTCGTGGAAACCAACTAACTTTAAACATTTATAATGCCACTGTCTTCTAATACTTTAAATGAGAACACACTGTTATTATTTTGTTATTGTCAATTATATTTTACATTGAAATATATAATTGGCTGGAAGTCATCACGAGGAGTAATAACGTATAACGTCATATTGACAATTGTTATATGACTTTATATATCTAAGCTATAATTATCAATGTTGTTATCAAACGTTGATAAAAACAGTAATGTGGAAAGAAAAAAAATCCGATATGATATGTTGTTATTGTTGACGGATAAACATCATAAGTAATAATTAATTGATTTTTAATATCAGAATCCAATTATAAAGCTAAAGTTGGAAAATATCCCCAACTGGATTTACAACATTGAAAAATATTCCGCCACGTGTTTATGTCCTGATAAACACATCTATACATAATCATATAAATTATTTTAAAATGGAAAATACGATAATTACATCTCCAGTCTGAATTCAGCTCGCAAAACGTGACAAAACTTTATCATTAATATGTATTAACATGTATATGAATAATAGGTCAATTCGCGGTCTAATTTCTTAACCATGTTATCATAATAATTTTATTAAAAAAAAAACATCGATCAAATCAATAATATTCATGTCGGTCTAATCGACCACAATAATAGATTAACTATTAATACAGCGTGCAATGATTTAACTGCTATCACAGACAGTTGTTTAAACAAATTATACATGATATAATAAAATTAAAAAAATTTAATGCAAATATAATCTGATAATAGAGAGTATAAATGAGACAATTGTCAGAGCATAGTGATTGAAACCAATTGACGAAACGGAATTAGGGAGTTGGGTAGATGTAGACTAAATGTTTAACAGGAGGAAATTGCAGCAATGCTCGAGAAGAGCAAAAAGTAGTTGCAACCTACAAGTATAATCAAGTATTTTGTAAAAGTTGAAGTATGAGACGAAAAAAAAAAACAATTCAGTCACGTGTAAACACTTTGAACAATAGAAATGATAGAAAAAAACAAATGTGCACAACATTATGTGTTTCACATGACACTTTGGTAATATTTTATATTAGAATATATTGCGTCAAGTGAATATTTATATTCTGTAGTTAATGAGTATATCGATATGTGAATGATAACTAATTACTTTTATGAAAGTCTTTGAAAGCAGGCATGTCTGCTATAAATACCCTGTGCGTTATCTCTATCACTAAAATTAAAAAATCGGAGTAGTCGATTTTTAACTTCAGTACATTTGTTTGAAAAAACTAGTTTCAACTGGATTTTACATGTCATCCACCTGTGAAATGTTGTGGCCGGGATTCGAAGACATATTCCCGATCAAAATAATCGGGGCCAACGATTGGTCGCACACTTGGAGGCACGGCCATTGCTTCTATTAGAAAACCTGTTTCTTTGCATTGTAGAGTAATAAATATCACAAGATTCTCAATAACATAATTTTACTTTAAATATTATCAGTTAAAAGGATGGCTATGAAGTGAATGGCCGTAGATGCATTAACAATACAAATAATGCATTTAGTATCGGAAGAATTGCTATGGAATTAATTAAAAATACAGATTTATTAAACTTTTACGCCTATATTTTTGTTTTTTTTAGTAATAATGAATCACGGGAATTTTTTGTTCTTTTGAAAATCATATATATCAAATGTAAAATGTTTTTTAAGCTCATGAAAGCGAAATTTATGATTAATTATTTGACATAATGAAATTTATACTGACGTCAAATTACTTTTACTTAAACTATATATCCCATGTTGATCTAGTACATTTGATATCCACACTGAAATCAACAAACATTTACCATCCGTCTGATGACGCAATGATCCCGATAGACTAACGTCATTGTGAACTTAACACAAATACAAGTTCAAATGTCTATCGAATGTACAATATAAAAATTGATCAATAACGCAATCCAGGAAAATGTTCAATCATCCAACAGCGATCATTCATTCAATCCGTGAATAAAGATGAAAGTACAAGATTTCATAATTATAATTGTGAAATATCAATTTATGCATTGAATAAATGTAAAGTATTAGTATTATAAAATGTAGAAAATTATTTCAATGATTAATATTACTTATTAAGTATTAAAATAATATAAATTTCAAATAAATAATGGCACACTCACCTTGGCGCTTTTCTTCAGCACAAGGCGCCATTTTGGCTGAATTTAAATTGTTGGCAGCAATATTTTCTGGAGCAGCGGCTGCAACAACACTATTATCAGTTTCTTGCAGTATTCCAGACTGAAGTGCCAACTTTCTCACAGCAAGACAGTAACCAAGAATTGGTGCTGCTAATAAGTCCAAACACGCTGCTACCCAAGGCATATGTTGAGCTTACGGACAAATGTCCGCAATTGAATGACGGTACCTTGGTCAAATCCGTTTTACCAGTATATCAAAGAATTTTATTTTTTAGATAGTTTAATTGAAAATCAAAATGGTAATAGGATGAATTCAATTGATCATCAATTATTAATTATATCTTCGAATACCAAATTATTGTTAAATGTAACAATTTAAAAAACAATCCACGGCTAAAGCTCTTCAGAGAAATGATCGCTACTCGTGTGTCGTATAATTGACGAGAGGTCCTCCCTCATTCCAATTTGTTTTATCCTCACTTCCGGAGCCAGTTTGTGAATTTGTCTTGCTATCGAGTCAATCGAATTGATCAATTTCACTACTGGTGGTCAGATGTATACCTTTTTCTTTTTTTTTCCTCTCTTTCTTGACCCAGTTATTCAACAAATATTGATTGATATATTTTTATCAAGTTTTGCAGCTGCTGCTATTGAATAATGTTAATCAATATTGATTAATAAACGTCACTGTTGGTGAATTTATTACATAGTTGAATCAATAGAACACCCTTGAAAGCAGTCCACTAATATCTTGGCTTGGCACCTCCAATGGAAATTCTTAATAATACTCCGTTTTGTGTAAATTGTAAATACTTCTCTTTGTTTCTGGATATTTACGATTGGTGACAATGTAAAATGACTCTTCTGCCACCTGATTTACTCTTTCTTCTGTTCAACAACCGGAGAATGTACACATATATATGTGTGTAAAAGTTCATCCAACACACTTGATATATTCTATTTTTTGCGACGCCTCACTTTATTTTTGTGGCTGCGTAAATATGTGGCATACATAAATACTCACATATAAATTGGACACTAAAGTTTTTGCCTCTACTCCCTTTCATTTATTCACACACATACTACCTACACACTTTGTGGTGTAGTAACAATGGTGGCGCCCTCTACTCAATTCATACAAAGCATATTTATTTATTTTTTTCTAATTCAATTTTTTCTGTTCATTTCATCGAATCAAGTTCAATTTCGCGGATTGTTTTTCCGCAACACTCCAAAACCAATGAATAAAACTAAGCCGTGAATATCAGTTATTAATATATATATTTATATATTCTTGTATCAAATTTCGTATTATCCTTAATTCTTATTCAATATTTTTTCAATGTTATTGCTGTTGTCATTTAATTATTTTTCATTTAGTTGTATTCAATCACAATTGAAGACAATACACCATTATCGTTGTTTAACTGTTTCCCTTTTTTGTTCTCTATATTTGAACAGAGCGAATGATGATTCTGTGAAAATAAGTAAAGATACGTACAATGTGAAATTAAAGCACAAACTAACCTGTTTCTTGTTCCGCGCATGGCTTTAGTATCGACCGGGGTCACTCTCTCTCTCTTCCTCATACACTGTTTCTTTTATTTTGTTCTCGCTTTCTCATCCGCCTTCAGTATATATATATTTTTTTTCACATATTTACTCTCTCGTTCTCCCCACTTATTTGCAAACGTTGCGCATTTATCGCAGACAGCTTGTGTTGTGCGCCCAATCCCACATCACTCTTCAACTCTCATAATAATATACAGCCAGTACAGCTGGTAGAAAAAAAAAAAAAAAAAAAAAAAAAATTAAATGAGTACAGAGTAGTACCAGAATATGTCTGTATTTAATGAAAAATAAAACGAACGAATGTATAATTGATAAGACGAACTCAATAATTGAAATTTAATTTGTAAATATATATCATGTATTTGTATACGATAATGTAAAATAATTATCAGCATTTTTTTTTTTTTTTTTTTTTCAAAGTTTCACATTATTTATTATATTGTTTGTATATACAAAATGAATTGAGAAATTTTTCAAACTTAACATAGACATTTTAATATAATTAGAATTATTTTCTTTCAAGTCTGCTGGACGTTAACGAAAGAAATTTTCAAATAATATCGACATGACTTATGTTGACAATTAATGATAATTAAACGTGAAAATTAATTAATATATATATATATATATGACTTAGGCAATATTTTTAATTATCAAATCGACTGTATTATATAAGATGTTTGTTTGTATATAGCATATAAACAATTTATATGTATGTGAGCAATTATGAATGTGTGGTTGTATTATGTTGTTAAACAGAGAGATTATTTCCTCTTGTCCTTCACTATTTTCCTCAAATCACAATTTCAATTTTTTTTCCGCGTTGTAAATTTTCTTCAGGAAATATTTCATAAAATTTAATTGGTGGACCATTCACTGATACATTGTATTAAAATGAAAATAGTATTTTTCATGTAGATATAATGACAGTGTACATGTATATAAGGGATAAGTTTACGTCAATGAAATAGACTTGGCATTTTCTCCCCACTATACCATACTAATTTTGTCCTCGAGATCAAAGTCCAGGGACTTTTGTCTATTAGATCATTGCAGCATGAATATATTCATCATGAAAATGTACTTCAACACATTATTATTCTATAAATATCTGATGTCTGTGAATGTTTTATTTAAACAATATCCATATATCAGAATGAATTAAAAAAATTATGATAAAGAGTTGCAGTATGGCTAATTCAAATATCGTTATCGTTAAAACTTTGAAATCATCGTTTATATAATTTTCGAGATATGAAAACACTCTGTCAATCAAATCGTCCATTGCATTCATAAATCATGAAAATAATTATGATTAGAATTATAAGTATAGCATGAACAAAGTCAAAGAAAAATCATTTCCCGCTGGTAAGGTCGGTAAAAAAGTAATGTTTATAAGTAGTTGATGTGATATCGAATGAGTTGGAGGATTTGTTCGGTGTGCGATTGTACAACGAGAGATAAAAGCCTAACTCTGTTCGCCATCTGTTGGATGGTGAATGGGACTCGAAATACCTTGAAGATAAATCGGTACCGTTTCTTTTTCTTTTTTTCCCCCATCTTTATTTCTTCACTCCACAAAGCATTCGCTTTCTTCAATTAATATTCGTCAAATTCACATGAGACTGATATTATTATTTTCTTAACGCTGTTGCAGATAATTGTTGCTCAAAGTCCGAATATTCTGTACTTTTCGGTTTAATGAAACATCCACTGTGATAGTTAATGTCAATAATAATAAGATAAAACATAAAATGGCGATCCTTGAAAAAACAACTGCGCAATCGCGATACGTGATAGAAACCATAATCATAAAATTAAATTACTTGTAATAAGCAACGTTCACGATACACATAGCAGTTTCAAGTGAATCGCTGAAGTGACTATGGTAAAAATACTCCAGCTTCAAAAATTATTTATAACTTCTGGATGATTGCAGTAAATTGTTAATATAAAAGAAAAAAATGGCACTTGATACAGTAGAGATACTTATTTGTTGTACAACATTATTAGTTGCAATATATTATTACTTAACATCGAGTTATGATTTCTGGAAATCTCGTGGTATTGTTGGCCCAAAACCAATACCGTTATTCGGTACAATTAAAGATATAATGTTCAGTAAGTACTCAATCGGATGTTATTTGAAAAAAGTTTATGATGAATATCCAAATGAACCGATGATCGGTATTTATACACGTGATTTGCCTGTGTTGATACTCAATGATATGGAATTGATAAAAACCATTCTAATAAAGGATTTCAAGAGTTTCGCCGATCGTGGTTTGAAAATGAATGAAAAACATGAGCCATTGACAGCACATTTATTTAATTTGGAGGCAAAACGCTGGCGACCATTGCGAACAAAGCTTACACCTGTTTTCACATCTGGCAAACTTCGAGAAATGTTTTATCTGTTGATTACGTGTGCTGACCAATTGGACAATTATTTAGATCAGGTGGATGGAAAGTCTGTGAACATTCGTGAAATAGCAGCAAGATTTATGACTGACACTATTGGCGTTTGTGCTTTTGGTCTTCAAGCAAATGCACTGGTAGATGATAACAGTACATTTCGCGAAATGGGCAAACGTATTTTCAGTGTTAGCTGGAGAAATATCATTAAATTTAGATTGAGAAGCTTTGCTCCACGTTTGTTCAATTATATTGGCGGTTTCTTTGTTGATCATGTGCTTACAAATTTTTTTCTCGATCTAACTCTTGACACCGTTGAGTACAGAAAGAAAAATGATGTTAAGAGGCATGATTTTATTGATTTGTTGATTGCATTGCAGGATGAGCCGAGCAAAGTTGATGATATCGGTAAGATAATGAAAATGGGAATTTAATTGCAATTAAAGTGATAAAGTAACTTGTGACCTTTGATTGTCTTAGAATTGACTAATGCACTTATGGCAGCTCAGCTCTTTGTTTTCTTTATCGCCGGTTTTGAAACGTCATCCTCAACCACGAGCAATTGTCTGCTCGAGCTTGCTTTAAATCATAACGTTCGTGATAAATTACGAGCCGAGATTAAAGAGGAATTATCAAAAACAAATAATGAAATTACGTATGAGGGAATAAAAAATATGAAGTATCTCGATAAAGTAATGAATGGTAATAACATTTTAATAAGTAATTCGTTCTTGTCTATATAAATAAATATATAATTTTATAACAGCGATTCTTATGCTTTTTTTCGTGTGCAGAAACTTTGAGGAAATATCCACCAGTGCCGGTAATTATGCGAAAAACCACAACCCCATACACATTTCCAGGTACAAAAGTGTCAGTACCGGTTGGCACAGACATTTGGATACCAATTTTTGGAATTCAACGCGATCCAAAATACTTTCCCAATCCTGATGTCTTTGATCCTGAGAGATTTGATGAGGATATGATAAAAACTCGTCCGCCAATGTCGTTTTTGTCATTTGGAGAAGGTCCACGAAATTGCATTGGTAATATTTATTGCATTCAATTCGTACTATTATTTATACGCTCATAAAAATAAATTTGTTTTATTTGTTTTTTAGGTGCTCGTTTTGGCCGCATGCAAACAAAAGTAGCTCTGGTAAAAATTTTGCAAAAATACACGATCGATGTTTGCGACAAAACAGAGCGGAATTACATAATAAATCCTAATTCTTTTCTGTTAGCACCGAAAAATGGTGTTTACGTAAAAATAGCAAGCCAATAAATTTTATCCCATGAATAAATGTTAATTCATTTGTATTTTAATTTTAAAACCACCAGGAAACTTGTATATCAACAGAATATTTTAATAAATAAAGAGAATGTTGAAATAGAATGTATTCGTCCTCTTATTATCCCGATTATTGCAACGAATGATTATTTTGCAACTTTTGTTGGAATACGTGGCAAAACTGCATCTATGTGTCACATTATTGATGGTAGAGATGGACATGATGAAATCACAATTGGTATCATGTAAAACAAAGTAGATATTTTCATCACTGTATCTCTGTCACTAGAGTTCAACAATGTTATTGGACTGATAATATTTTTTAACATGAAAATTACACTCTATAGTATTTGAAATTCAAAATACCTCCATATGAATAAAAGAAATGACGTTTATTTTCCTCATTGCCACATTAACACAGCTTTCAGTGTCAATGCTATGATTTACTTTACTACAATGAATAATAAATAATAAATAATAATTATGGCATTAGATAGCAAATACATGTATATGACTATCACAGGAGTAAATAATACATTGGAAGTCTGCCGAATATAAATAATCACTCATTATGATTACGTCAACGCATAACGATTTAATTCAAACGAGTTGGGTTAAATAGCAATAATTGGAGGACACCAGTTACAAGTTTGTCGGCCACTACAAAAGTTAGTCATCTACCGCATAAAATTAATATAATCAACAACGGATATTGCAAAATATCACGGAACTATGACAATAAATACAATTGAAATATCTGTTTGTGTAATAACACTATTGGGCGCGTTATATTATTATTTAACGGCAACTTATGGATTTTGGAAATCACTTAACATACTCGGGCCCAAGCCAACTCTTTTCTTCGGCAGTTTTAAAGATTTAATGCTCGGTAAACGCTCGATTGGGCCTTTTACAAAAGGCATTTATGATCAGTACTCGGATGAACCAATGATTGGCCTTTATAGACGAAGAGAACCCATGTTAATCCTCAATGATCCGGATCAGATCAAGAATGTTCTTATAAAAGACTTTAAGTGCTTTATGAATCGTGGAGTGCGGATGAACGAAAAGCATGAACCATTGTCAGCTCATTTATTCAATTTAGAGGGGAAACGATGGCGGCCATTGAGAACGAAGCTAACGCCTGTTTTCACGTCCGGAAAACTTCGAGAAATGTTTCATCTATTGATCGAGTGTGGCAATCAGTTGGATGATTATTTGGATGGAATGAATGGAAAGACTGTGAATATACAGGAAATATCGGCAAGGTATACCACTGATGTTATTGGCGTTTGTGCATTTGGCCTTCAGGCAAATGCATTGGCGGATGACGAAAGTACATTTCGTAAAATGGGAAAACGTATCTTTGGTACACATTGGAAGAATGTCATCAAATTCCGAATATGTCTAGATTTTCCACGTTTGTTCAATATTATTGGTGGATTTTTGGTCGATTCTGGTCTCCATAAATTTTTTCTCGATCTTACACGAGACACCATTAACTACAGAAAAAAAAATAACGTAAACAGACACGATTTCATTGATTTATTGATGGCGATAAAGGATGAGCCCAGTGAAGTCGATGATATAGGTACGATATTAACAAGTAAAATGACATATTTTATATCAAAGATAATAATAGTTTGGAATATTCGACAAATTGTTTTGTTTTTAGAATTAACTGATTCCTTGATGGCTGCTCAACTTTTTGTATTTTTTGTTGGGGGCTTTGAAACTTCATCATTAACTATGAGCTATTGTCTCTTAGAACTTGCTTTAAATCATAATGTTCGTGATAAATTGCGAAAGGAGATTAAAGACGAATTATCAAAAACCAATGGAGCCATTACGTATGAAGGCATAGAAAATATGAAATATCTTGACAGAGCAATCAAGGGTAACGAAAATCTTTAAAAATCATTTGCTTATATATTTACACATTTATATATAAGTAATTTTGTTCATAACTCTTTATACCGAGTCCTGTGCTTTTTTCCTCAGAAACTTTGAGAAAATATCCACCACTGCCGGTAATTTTGCGGGAAGCAACCACTCCATACACATTTCCAGGCACTAAAGTATCGATACCAATTGGCACTAGAATTTGGATTCCCAATTTTGCAATTCAACGTGATCCAAAGTATTATCCCAATCCCAATATCTTTGATCCTGACAGATTTACCAAAGAAGCGATTGAAAGTCGTCCACATATGACGTATTTGCCCTTTGGAGATGGCCCGAGAAATTGCATTGGTATTATTATTTTTTTTTTTTTCCCTCATTCAATTGATCCAATTATTCGCATAATAGAATAACCATATTCATTTATTTTGTAGCATGGCGTTTTGGGCGAATGCAATCAAAGGTAGGCCTGGTGAAAATTTTACAAAATTATACGGTCGAAGCTTGCAATGAAACAGAAAAAGAATATGAATTCGATTCAAAAGCAATCCCACTCTTCCCTAAAAATGGTATCATGATTCGTATAATCAAATCACCCAAGTTGTTCTAATATTATTTCCATCATTGCCAGTAAAAAATTATTGATGTATCACTATGTTATTAAGTGTCTAATAAAAAAACTGAATATTTTATGTTGTACAATTTCTGAAAGGAAAATTCCTTTGAATATATTTCCACAAATAAAATATATCAATGATTATATTACTATCGTTATGTCGATAATTTATAGATAAGTGTGATGCATTTGGAAATAATGTGGAAGTAATACAAATAATTCTCGATTCATTTTTACCACACGTCATCTCTTCCAATTTCTTATGTTTCACTTTTCACCGCTATTATCAGTGAAATTATATTGATAATGATAATTTATCATTAGTGATATCTTCAATCTAGTTGAAATAAATCTTATCCAATTATCCTATATACAAAAAATATGTATTTATTCTACTTTCAAATACATGACTTGCTAAATGTCAAGATTCGATTTATTTTCAACTGATATCATGAAATATATTTGTCATAAACTGAAAGAATGTGCAAAATAAATGCAGAATAATTTTTGTTGCCAAAAATAGAGATTCTCTTATTTTCATAGCAGATAACAGTATTCATTACGTCATTATCATGACTGGAGAGTTTTGTGAGCTGGGATTATATAATATGATTCGCTCAGATCAAGGCAGACGAGAGCGAATAAAAAAAAACATCCAGTTGAAAATAAGTTGTCGCAACAGCAACAGTAAGAGTAGCCTGTGATTAATATTCGCGAAACACGCAATATACGGAGGTGATAAAGATATCCATCAACTGAATTACTTGTGATAAAAATTAAAATGAATATAGCGGAAATAGTTTTTGTTATTGTTGCATTATTGATTGTTCTGTATTATTACTCAATAAAGACATTTGATTTTTGGAAATCTCGTAATATTGTCGGTCCTGAGCCGATACCCATTTTTGGTACTATTAAAGATGTGATATTTGGTAGATATTCGATTAGCATTTATCTAAAAGAAGTTTATGAAAAATATTTGAATGCCCCAATGATTGGTATTTATACACGGGAAGAGCCTGTGCTTGTGATCAATGACATGGATCAAATCAAGAATGTACTTATAAAAGACTTTAAGCATTTTATTGATCGTGGTATGCGAATGAACGAGAAGCATGAACCATTGTCAGCTCATTTATTCAATTTAGAGGGGAAACGATGGCGGCCATTGAGAACAAAGCTCACACCTGTTTTCACATCTGGAAAACTCCGAGAAATGTTTCATCTATTGATCGAGTGTGTCAATCAATTGGATAAATATTTAGAACAGTTGGACGGAAAATCTGTGGATATTCGAGATATATCAGCAAAATTTGCCACTGATGTTATCGGCGTTTGTGCATTTGGTCTTCAGGCAAATGCATTGGTGGATGAAAAAAGTACATTTCGTGAAATGGGAAAACGTATCTTCAGCACATCATGGAAAAATCTCATAAGAATTCGGGTACTTTTTAACTTCCCACGTTTGTTTAATGTTATTGGTGGATTTTTCACTGATTCTGATCTTAACAAATTTTTCCTCGATCTTACGCGAGACACCGTTGACTACAGGAAGAAAAATAATGTAAATAGACACGATTTCATTGATTTATTGATGGCGTTAAAAGATGAGCCCGGCAAAGGCGGTGATATTGGTACGATAATAATATATTAAATTATATCTACATTTTATATCGAATGTAATAATAATTTGGAATATTTTTGTTTATTTTTTTTAGAGCTTACTGATTCTCTGATGGCTGCTCAACTTTTTGTATTTTTCATCGCGGGATTTGAAACTTCATCTTCAACTATGAGCAATTGTCTCCTTGAACTTGCTTTAAATCATAATATTCGTGATAAGTTACGACAAGAAATTAAAGACGAATTGTCAAAGACTAATGGTGCTATTACATATGAAGGAATAAAAAATATGAAATATCTTGATAAAGTACTGAATGGTAACAAAATGTTGATAAATTATTTTTTTTTATATTTATATGTGTGTGAGTGTAAGTTTTTTTTTCTAGATACTTTTGATAACATATCGTATTTTTTTCTCAGAAACTTTAAGAAAATATCCACCAGTACCGGTACTTATGCGGAAATCTGTAACATCATACACATTTCCCGGAACTGAAGTGTCCATACCAGTTGGCACTAGAGTTTGGATTCCAATTTATGCAATTCAACGCGATCCAAAGTATTATCCCAATCCTGATACCTTTGATCCCGAAAGATTTACCGAGGAAGCGATTGAAAGTCGTCCACATATGACGTATTTGCCCTTTGGAGATGGCCCAAGAAATTGCATTGGTATTATTATTCTCTTTCCCCTATTTAATTCTCGTATTAACTCGCATCATATAATAATGATTGTTATTCACTTCTAGGAGCACGTTTCGGACGAATGCAATCGAAGGTAGGGCTCGTGAAAATTTTACAAAATTATACCGTTGATGTTTGCGATGAAACTGACAAAAATTATGAACTCAACCCAAATGCCTTCTTGCTCACACCAAAAAATGGCGTTTTCGTTAAGATAAATAAACAACGTATGTAATTTTAAAACTGTGTTCATCATTAATAATATAAATTTGATAAATTACAATTCCATGCGAATTTATTAATTGAAGAATAAAAAAAAACATATATATATAAGATTCCTAACATCATTATCCTACAGAGAATATTCACAAAAACATGTGAATTGCGCAGTTGTTCATCTAATTAAATATAACAGAGTTGACTTATCAATGGGCTGATAATTCAAGAAGATTAGATAAAATGATTGTGGGCAGTGAGGAAATCGTACAATCGCCCGGTGGAGACAGCAGGGCTATATGCGGTACTGTTTCTGCTATATATATATTTCTTCCAATCATCCTCTCTTCTAACTTGTTATACGTCGCTGATAAAAGTGACACTGACTTTGCTTATGCGGTGGCGGCTACATCAGTTTATTTCATGACTCTCATACACACACTTACTTATATAATACGGAAACATAACCTGGTGAACTAAGCCGCGCATGACTGATTGCTGAGTCAGTTAATTGCACTCCTTAATTAGCTCGATACTACATGAGCAACAAAAAGTTGTTGATTGTAAAAACGTGAATAGAATGTCGATGCTATTGGAATTAGTTGGTGGCCTTGTGGCAATTGTTATTCTCTTATACTACTGGTCAGTTTCTACTTTTGGATTTTGGCAGAATCGCGGTGTGTTAGGACCAAAACCCACAGCTCTCATAGGAAACTTTAAGGATGTATTAATGGGCAATACATCATTTGGTGAATGGTTAGCCGGTTATTACAAAAACTATGATGAATTACCAGTGGTTGGAGTATTTATAAGACGTAGGCCAGTATTGCTTCTACGTGATTTAGATTTAATCAAAGATATTTTTATTCGTGATTTCTCCAAATTTCCTGATCGTGGTTTAAAAACATTCGAAAAAGCTGAACCTTTATCACAGCACTTGGTTAATTTAGAGCATACAAGGTGGCGCCCATTGCGAAATAAATTATCACCAGCATTCACATCTGGCAAATTGAAACAGATGTTTTATCTTTTGTTGGATTGTGGAAATAATTTCCAAGATTATTTGGAGAAAGTTGTTGTGAAGGATGAGCCGATAGAGGTGCGTGATCTCACAGCACGTTTTACGACTGATGTTATTGGCACATGCGCATTTGGATTGCAAATGAATGCCATAGCTGATGAAGAAAGTGAATTTAGGAAAATGGGTAAAGACGTATTTACCATGAATCGGTCTAAACTTATTAAATTCCGTATCAGAGAAGGTGCGCCATGGTTATTTGAATTGTTGGCGCCAATCATGCGTGACAATGTTGTGACCGATTTTTTTATGAATACAATGAAAGATACTATTGACTATAGACGAAAGAATAATATCATAAAGCATGATTTTATTGATCAAATAATGGAATTGCAGGATCATCCAGAAAAAATACCAGAAGTTGAACTCACGGATTCATTATTAACATCACAGTTATTTGTTTTTTTTCTGGCTGGTTTTGAGACATCATCGACAACTATGAGCAATGCTTTATATGAATTAGCACAGCATCATGATTATCAAGAAAGACTTCGTCGTGAAATACGCCAAGTCATTGAGGACAATAATGGAATTTTAACATATGAGTCAGTGAAATCAATGAAATATCTGGATATGGTTTTTCGAGGTGAATTCAATGATATTATAATTAATGTGATATTTATTAAATATTAATTGTGAATTTTAAATATAGAAACCCTGAGGAAACATCCACCAGCGACAGTGCTCGTTCGACGTTCGGATTGTCATTACACTTTTGCAGAAACACAAATATCAATACCAAAAGACACACTAGTGATGATTTCATTACTGGGAATTCATAAAGATCCAAAAATTTATCCAAACCCCGAAGTGTTTGATCCGGAAAGATTTACTGCAGAAGCCATAGCGTCGAGGCATCCAATGAGCTATTTAGCATTTGGAGATGGACCGAGAAATTGTATAGGTACTCAATTAAATGAGCTATAAAAATTACTAATATGTGAAATTTATTTAATAATCAATTTTATTCAGTTGTGACATATAGAAAGTATGTAATTATTTTATTCTTAGGTGCGAGGCTCGCCAATCATCAGTCCAAAGTCGGATTAATCAAGATCTTGGAACGATTCCATGTGGATGTTTGTGAAAAAACCGAAATACCGTATAAAATAAATCCCAGAGGATTCCTTCTAGCGCCATTAAATGGCATACATTTAAAATTCACTAAACTCTGATCATTGTTTTAAATTTATTTTTTTTTTTACATACAATAGATTTGTATGAATATGAATAAACAGTATTGTACAGTAATTTTCCTGAAAATACATCTTATTAAAAATAAATCTAATTATACGCATTATCAAAGTACTTTTATGAGTGATAATGACGCTACGGAATGGCTTCATCACTATTTCAGATGCTTGAATAATATTATATGCGAATAGCTGAAGACATCAGATTGGACACGACAATCATACTGCACATTTTATATATCTATTGCCTGTATATGTACCGTTAAATATCACTTTACGAGCTGTTTTCTGCTTTGACGTATCATCGTCCAAAGTTTATCCTATGATTGAAATATCAAAATCAAAATATATAACACTGTGCGTTAATGATAAGTCGTTTGTTGTTGCATACTGATAATGATGTAAAATTTGATTGATGAATTCACAATATCTTATTGTTTTTTGTTTCATGAATGTTTGATTATTGTTTTAAAATTCTTTTTCATTTTCGCGTCCAATTTTTGAGTATGAATATCAATAAACAATATTGTACAATGACTTGCTACAAATTACATCCGATAAAAATATAATGATACAGATTACCAGGGTACTTTTGTATGTGATCATGACGCTGCAGAACGACTATATTATCGTTCTAGATGCGTCAATAACATTGTATGAGAATAGCTAAAGAAATAAAAGTACAGACGACATTCGTGATGCATATCTTATTCATCTCTTACTTCTATATATTCAACCAGTTGTCAGGTAAACATCAGTTTGCGTGCTGTTTCCTGCCTTGACGTTTCTTCGTCCAATTTTATCCTATAATTCGAATTATATAGAAATTTCTTCTCTTAAATGATGACGCTGTCAATAGAATTAGTGGGTGGCTTATTTTTAGTAATAGCGGCAATTTATCACTATTTCACATTGACACACAACTATTGGAAAAATATTGGAATACCGGGGCCAAAACCTGTAGCAATCTTCGGAAGCATATTTTCAATAATTAAAGGTGACCACAGCCTTGGGACATATCTTCAAATGATTTATAATAAATACAAGAATGAACCATTAGTGGGAATTTATAAAGGACGTGAACCTGTAGTTGTTATTAATGACGTTAATATAATAAAGGATGTGTTGATAAAGGATTTTAGTAAATTTGCTGATCGTGGTCAGGAGATTCATGAGAAACACGAGCCATTATCACTGCATCTATTCAACCTTGAACCAAAACGTTGGCGTCCATTGAGAGCAAAATTATCACCAATATTCACATCCGGAAAATTGAAAGATATGTTTTATTTATTGGTGGAATGTGCCGATCAAATGGGATTATATTTAGATAAAATTGATAATGATATACTTGATATGCGTGATGTGCCTGCACGTTTTGCAACAGACGTAATTGGAGTTTGTGCATTTGGTTTACAGGCAAATGCTCTCCAAGATGAAACGAGTTTATTTCGAAAAATGGGCAAGAGAATATTTGATTTGAATTTCAAGTCTGTTTTGAGATTTTTGTTTGGTTTTTTTTCACCATCATTGTACAGAAATTTTATTGGATACTTTACCCGTGATGAGGAGCTCGATAATTTTTTTATTGGTATCACCAAAGAGACTATGGAATATAGAAAAAAAAATAATATCAACAGACATGACTTTGTGGATTTGTTAATGGCGTTACGGGATCAACCAACTAAAATTGCTGACGACATCGGTAAGAAGCATAGCAACTAAATTCTTTTGTCCCATTCAATGTACTCAATGTATATATAATGTTCAATTGTTAAAAATGTCTATTTTTAGAACTGCCCGATGAAATATTGGCTGCCAATTTATTTGTTTTTTTTGCTGCTGGGTTTGAAACGTCCTCAACTACTATCGGAAATATTCTTCATGAATTGGCGTTGAATCCATCAATTCAAACTACACTGAGACATGAAATTTGTAATGAATTAAAACGTACAAACGGAAAATACGAATATGATGGCATTAAGTCTATGAAGTATATGGACAAAGTACTTAATGGTAAATTTTTCATTTCATTTCATTATTCTCCTATTTATATCATTTAAATTTCCATTTGAATAACTTTGCAACTTGCTATTCCAATGTTTATCATTTAGAAGCTCTGAGGAAATATCCACCATTACCATTTCTAACCAGACGCTCTGTAGTACCTTACAAATTTTCTGGAACTGAAATAACTATACCAGCAAACACAAGAGTTTGGATGCCCGTTTTGGGTATTCAACGAGATGAAAAGTATTATCCAAAGCCTGATGTGTTTGATCCAGACCGATTCAATACCGAGAATATTAAAAGCCGCCATGAAATGACGTTCTTATCGTTTGGTGATGGTCCGCGGAATTGTATTGGTGCTCGATTTGGTATTATGCAAACGAAAGTTGGTTTAATGAAAATATTGGAGCATCATGTAGTCGATGTTTGTGATAAGACCGATAGAACATATGAAATTGATATGCGTGGTATATTATTAGTGCCAAAAAATGGCGTTTATCTACGACTTAAAAAAGTCCAAGGATAAATATTGTAATTATAGAAATAATATATTTGAACGAGTTGCGATGTGAAAAATATATAAAGTGAGTAACATTACAAAGATTAAAAACCATTATTAATTAATATAACCTTCGATCGCACATCAATCATATTATATTTATATGAATAATATTATGCGTTATACACAGATTATATTAATTTCACATAAAAGTGATGTAATATAAAGTTCATCCTGTCCGATTAATATGCATCATATCGAATTTCCGGGAACAAATTTTATTTTTTAATTATCTGGGAGGTGCCATTGTGAATTTCTTAATTGACGTCACTGACGTTTTGCATTAACGTTAAAGTAAAAGTCCCATCGTTTCTCAATTGTAGCCAGCAATTCTTTGGCAGAACAGCATCAACGGTCCCTCACAAACCAATTAAAAGTTGGCAGAGCAAACATGACGATACAGAAAAAATCAAGGTAAAGTCTTCCCCTTCCACAGTTCCGCCAGCCAATAAGAGACTTCAGGGCCTTAGAAATCCAGTCGCTCAAAATAAAATTAACAATGTCCAAATGCAAACTCTCTCTCTTAATTCAATAAAAGAATTACTTTCAATCATTGTGACTGAATTATTCAATAAATCATACTCAAATATTAGGTATACCACTTTGCTCCCATCGTTTTCCGAAAGATAGACGTAGTAGTTAGTAGTAGTTGAAATAAATCAATCACAGATGTCGAACATTTTATTTTGACATTTGTAAATATAACCCTACGTTAATATAAGTTAATTTGTGTTTGCATCATAACATTATTTTTAATTAAATATGTCCGAATTTAAACCGAATTCTCGTCATTTGCGGGAAGTATTACTGTTTTATTTTAACATGAAAAAATCTGCGGCTGAGGCTCACCGGATTATCTCTAGTACTTATGGTCAAGCCAATATTAGTGACAGAACGTGTCGGGAGTAGTTCCAACGTTTCAACAACGGTGATTTTACTGTCGAAGACCGACATAGTGGTGGAAGGGAAAAAGTTTTTGAAGATGCAGAATTCGTGGCGATTCTTAGTGAAGACTCGTGTCAAACACAAGAAGAATTAGCAGAATCATTGGGAGTCAGTCAGCAAACAATTTCGAAACGCCTGAAAGATTGGGGAAAAAAATGGCGGGAGCAAAGTTGTGGACCTGATACAATTCACTAAAATCACAATTTCGCATCCCTCCCCTTCCAATTAATAATACATATATATAACTTTCACAGTTAATAAAGTTATTGTTAAATACATTGTAATAATATAAATGGCACCTACCAATCCGTAAAATAACTGATATATTTTGACCTCTAGTACTGTCCGTCAATTGACTGCAATCACATTTCCATATTCAAGTACTTATCGTAAAAAAAAAAATGAATTACTTTCTCGAACAAATTGTATAAAGATTCATAACTATATGTACATTGTACGATATGGCGACTATATATATATATAATATAGTACATCGGTACACGTGTATATGAAACGCTCATGTGGCCACATACACACACAGACTAATATAATTGATGGCTGCTACGTACTGCATAACAGGTATATTGTATTTGCCTCAGTGTGTCAATTCCACAGCGCTTATATATATTTATATATAATATAGTTATATAAACCGATATATATATATATCACATATTTTTTTTCCTATATTGTGTGTAGCTACGTACTCGTTTTTATGAGTATTTGCGAGTGAGTTCAGTGTGAAATTTAATTTTCGTTGGTGAACATACACGACACTTAGATTATATATATAAATGTCGCCATCTTATCTTGTTTGTTTGTCAATTAACAGATAATTGAAGTATATTTCATTGTTCCATCGATATCAAACACTCAACAACATTTTTTTATATCAAAATACAATGGCATACGTATTAAATCAATCGAACAATATTGTCCACACACCACATGCTAATGAAGTGATTCTAAATGGAAATTTGGAGTTATGGATGACAATTCTCCCGCCATATCTCAAGACCATACCCATAATTCACCTGGCAATACCCGGTAAAGTTCAAATGTCATATTATTTAGATTCAAATGTAAATTAATTCAAATGAATAGATAATAATTTACGCTGTAAACAAATGCAAACAATTAATATCTATATCATTTCATTTATTTATCATTGAAGTGCCTGTTTTGATTGTTCAATTTATATAATGACGATCAAGTCATGTTCTATAATGCCAAAGGCATTATATATACGTATGTAATTTACAAGATATGATGTAATATTATTATTATTATTTATTTTTTTTTTTTTCAATGTTTAAGGTTCCCACAATACAATGACATACACCATACGTCGCTACAATGAAGTTGGACCAGATGAATCAGAGTTCATTCAATTTTTAGGAAAATATTGTTCATGCATATGTCGACCATTGATATTCAATTGGTCTGTTACCCAATATGATAATATTCTTCAACAATTGAATGGTGGAATACGTTACTTAGATTTAAGATTGGCCACTAAACCCAGTGACAATGAAATATATTTTCTTCATGGTCTTTATGGTGATGAAGTAACAGAACATTTGAATATTATTAACGATTGGATTACTTTACATTCCAATGAAATAATTATTTTGGATTGTCAACATTTTTATTTATTCACTGAATATCACCATCGTAATTTTGTTCGTCAATTAAAATATATATTTGGCGATAAAATTTGTCCATCGACAGTTATGGAATTGTCCTCAATAACATTGAATTGGATGAATAAGCGTAAATATCAAATAATAATTATTTATAGAAATGAAATTGCACGTTTGGAAAAGGATATGTGGGAAAGTGAATTGTGGCCAACGCCATGGCCAAATACTACTTATCCCCAAGAGTTAATTGACTTTTTAGATACGAGGTTAGGTACACGATTGCAGCATGCCGGTTTCATTTCACAATGTTTATTAACGCCCAATGCTAAATTTATTTGTGCACATATTTGTGGTAGTCTTCATGGTGATCTTGCCACAACTTGTAGACGCGTATCATTACCATGGATTCAGAATAATTCACCAGGCAGTGGCGGTTTAAATATTGTTATAACTGATTATGTGTCATTCAATAATTTTTTGTTCGCAAAAATTGTTATACAATGTAACGCTAAATTATTGCCTAACGCTAACTCAATCCAATTAGATTCGTATTCGAAGAGCAAATGTATGGTAAAAACTCCTACAATAGGACAACCATAACTGTATTTACATTTAAAAAAACAAAAACAAAAACGTTTTTATCATTTTTTTTAAGTATAATAATTAATAATGGATACATGCTCCTTTAAGATATACACACTCACGCATATATATAAATATTCATGAAAGGGATATGTATTATGTACAGTTAATTATACATTTATACGAGACTCCAAGTTTCAGATAAAATAATAACTAATTAGAAGCTATTTTGTATTGTGATCATGGAGACTGTACAAATAATTATTATTACAACAGCGATTGGAGATATCCGTACTCTTCCAATAGTAAATACATTTTTCACATATTGTTTTCTGTATATAAATACACATATAGAATAAAACATTAATTAATTGAGAGGCGATAACGTAGCAATAATAAAGAAAAATGAGAAGACAAAATTTTGGATTCAACGATTAATTCTATTAAATGCAGCGAGTTATTGTTATCATTATTTTCGATTTTCAGTCCGACTATCTCGTGAAATAATTTATTTCATTGACGAAAAAATATTTAATAAATCACAGTGCCTTAACTTTCAATTGTTTCATTCGTGGTGCGCGTTTTTTCGCCAATCTACGCTGTTCCTTCTCCTCCCATTTCCGCTGCTTATCAGGATCTTCCTCCTGTAAAATACGTTCCTTTTCAACGCGACGTTTCTCTTCACGTTTTGCTGCCGCAGCTTCAGCACGCGCTGCGTGTGTTGTTTTCAAAAATGCCTCCTCCACACGCAACCGATTTTTATCCGCTTTACTCTTACCCTAAATGACATTCAATAAAGTTGTACATACAAATATATCACTCTTATATTAAATAGAAATAAAGGTGAAATTAATTTCACAAACCTCTTTTGACAATTTGAAACGTCGCAGTTTGTCTAATAGATAAAATGCCAGTTGCAATAGTGATCGCATTTTATCTAAATTTTCACCGCTGGGTGTTCTGCCTTTGATACTTATATTGAATCCAATCAAGAGTAATCGCTTCACTTCCGGCATTGTTAGCTGTCCCGAATCCCTAATAAAAATAAATAACATATATGGAATTTTTCACAATAAACAACGACATATCAAAATATTCAAAATATAAAAATAAAAATATAAACTCACTCCTGTTGTTTTGGCCCACTGTATTGATCACTAATATGAATATAATCTATATATTGTGAATACTTAGTGAATGCTTGGAGTATACGATTGTCAATAATGGCCGATGCTGCTTCAGCAATTTCCGACATGACAAAATAACCTAATGGCAAGCCAAATTTTTCGCCGGGTCTTTTCTCCGGACAATACGTCGATATATCAGCAATATCACGTGCAAAATGTAATGCAGTTTTTTTAGTTGCAACAGCTAATACAAAATTGTCGCTGTCGTCCTTAGACATTTCAATTCTTAAATGTGCTTGATCATTTTGCGGTCGCAATAATTGTCCAATAATTGCAACTAAATCTTGTCGTTTAATTAATTTTAATTCAATCAACATTGAATCACATCCAACGCGACCAGAACAATAAATACTGTATTGCGATTCACTTTCTTTTACCAAACCGGTTTCAGTTATGTCATCGAGTGATCTTCCAGTATCGCCAACCAATGTAAAATTGTCCGTTAACATTTGTTTATGATCCGACAACCATGTTTCGGCTATTCGACTATTTTTCGAACGTCCAGCGATATAATTAATGAAATACACCAATAATCCAGCGACCATAAGTATTTCCAAATAAAAACTGTCCCATCGTGCACGTAAATGTAATGGAACTTTTGTTATTGTTAATGTCGAAGGTTCATCCCGTTTACCACCCGAATTTCTACCATTATTATCCAATCCCTCAAACTCTTCTTCATCATGAAAATGATCGAATTCATTGTCCACATCATCCTCAACCGTAGTATCATCTTCCTCCTCCTCCTCCTCCACCTCATCAAATTCTTCAATCACCCGGCCATTTTTTAATTTATCAATTGTTGATGTTTTTGGTTTGTCATCGTCAAAATCTTCAAATTCAGCAAATTCATTATCTTCGGGCAATTCATCATGAAAGTGAGCTGTTACCCAAAAATTTGTGCCCACAAGAATAATGTGGATAATCACGAGCCACAGTCGCATCCTTTTTGTTTTTTCTTCAGTATTACTTTACTTCTCCGATATCTGAAAATAAAAACCTAAAGTATTAAATATTTATTTGATTGTTGGTGGAATGTGGGGACGGAAATAAATAAAACACTGTTAAATAATGTATGTTCACTGATATATCAATTTTTTTTATCTATTCGATGACTTACAAAAATATGTAAACGTTGTTTCAGAGGTTGGAATACTCAAAATTTGTCATGTGAAATGTGAAATCGTGTAATTAGGCCAGTGCTCGAGTGTCTAAATTTACTTTTTCTCCACGGTAATAAGTAAAAGAGGTGAGTTGTAAGCTTTGAACATGGCAACACAACCTCCAAAAATAATAATAATAACAATCGATTACTGCAGATGTTTCCGTCGATAATGTCAAATACTACATTCCATTACATAA
Organism: Galerucella tenella; assembly: GCA_910591685.1. Classification (NCBI taxonomy): domain Eukaryota; kingdom Metazoa; phylum Arthropoda; class Insecta; order Coleoptera; family Chrysomelidae; genus Galerucella; species Galerucella tenella. The sequence goes on along the minus strand of CAJUYH010000344.1, from coordinate 8,754 downwards.
CATATAAAAAGATATTTCAATCAAAGTATATATAATAAATCGATACTTTCCCTCACTACTATAAGGCATAGTGAATATGCATTAAATCAAACACAACATTCAAACGCATTTAATCCCACACAATTTTTTTTTCTTTTAAACATACGACGATAATTTAGAATTCATCTTTTTCATCTCCCTTCTCACTGTGTTCCATCTAGTGGAATTAAAGTGTATTACATATAAACTATTTGCCACCATCAACAACAATCGATTTTTAATACAATTCCCAGCACGCGTGCGTAACTTCATGTGTGTCCTATGTGTTCACACAGGCAGCAAATAAATATTATTCGTTGTTGGTTAAAAATAAAAAAAAACAAGGGCGAGCGCGAGGGAACAGATGTGTGAGACATGCGAAGTGAAAAGCGAGTGTTGATGACATTTTCCACCACGTATATACATTGTGTAATTGAAAAATTCACTGATTATTGTAGTGATCAACGTTAAAAAAAAAACAGATACGTGCAATTGAGAAAAATAGAATAGGTATTGTATGACATATAACGAGTTGGCGTATTGAACCAACTCACACATTCCATCTCCTTGTGTGTAACAACCGAGTTAAAGACGTTGGTATGGACTCAAACAATGGATCAATATCCAACCCTTGTTGAAGTAAATTCAACAGCAATGTCAGGGGGTTACATCTACCAATGGCCAATTAGTTAAATAAAAAATTTATATTTAAATTGGGAATAATATTTGTAATCATTTCATTATCAGCGACAGCACCAAAATATTGAAATAATTGATCATTTATTGATAATCATCGTCGTCATCAGTATCGTCATTAGCGAATGAGTTGCTTGATGTAGGTGAGTCTCAAAAAAAGCAAAAGAAATAAATAAATATAAAAAAAAATATATATTACATAACAATAATCGATACGTGTCTTTTTAATTTCTTAGGTTAAGCTGATCAATTGATAGAGCGTATTTAACCATTGCCAATCAAAAATGGATAATCAAATGAAAATGTTGAAGCGAAAAAGTACGAAAATATCATCGGCCCCGGATACCGGCACTCAATGTGTTCAAGTTGTCGTACGTTGTCGTCCAATGGATGAAAAAGAAATATCGCGTAATTTTTCACGTGTAGTTGAAATATCACCGTCAAGAGGTGTCGTAGAAATACGCAATCCGCGTGAAGATCCTACCAAAGACAATTCAAAAGTGTTTACATTCGATGCCGTTTACGATTGGCATTCAAGTCAACAGGACATTTATGAAGAGACAGTTCGACCATTGGTATCATCAGTATTGGATGGCTTCAATGGGACAATATTTGCATATGGACAAACTGGTACTGGCAAAACATATACAATGGAGGGGTCTAAAACTAATTTAGACCGTCGTGGAATTATTCCACGTTCATTTGAGCATATATTCAATCATATTGGACGTTCACACAATATGCAATATCTCGTTAGAGCGAGTTATCTTGAAATATATCAGGAAGAAATTCGTGATTTATTACATGTTGATCAAAGTTTACGATTTGAATTGAAAGAGAAACCTGAAACCGGTGTATTTGTCAAAGATTTATCCACTGTTGTGTGTAAAAGTGCTCAAGAAATTCAACAATTGATGAATCGTGGCAACATGAATCGTACAATTGGTGCGACAAATATGAACGAACACAGTTCACGATCGCATGCAATATTTTTAATTACAATTGAGATGGGATTGCTCGATGGAGAGGGCGATAATAGTGGTGGAATACGCGTTGGCCGTTTAAATCTTGTGGATTTAGCTGGTAGTGAGCGTCAAAGTAAAACTGGATCATGTGGCGATCGTTTGAAAGAAGCGAGTAAAATAAATTTAAGTTTATCAGCGCTGGGCAATGTTATATCGGCATTGGTTGACGGTAAAACGTCACATGTACCTTATCGTGACTCGAAATTGACGAGACTACTGCAAGATTCACTTGGCGGTAATTCTAAAACAATTATGGTTGCCAATATTGGCCCTGCGTCATACAATTACGATGAAACATTAACAACACTGCGTTATTCCAATAGAGCAAAGAATATTAAAAATAAACCGCGAATAAATGAGGATCCAAAAGATGCATTGTTGCGACAATATCAAGAGGAAATAAGTCGTTTGCGGGAAAAATTGGCGTTGAAGGGACCGAGTGTTAAAAAAAAAAAGAAGCCAAGGAAGAAACGTGATGGTGATGATGACACGGAATCTGAATGTGAAGACAGTCGGGATGACAATCGTATTTCCGATACGGAGAAAAAATTAATAATGGAGCAATTGAAAGCGGAGAAGCAAGAAACCGAAAATTTAATTATGAGAATAAAAGAATTGGAGAGTAAAATGTTGTGTGGCGGTAAAAATATTGTTGATCATACGAATGAACAGCAACGTGCATTGGAATTGAGATCACAAGAAATATCTGATCGTAAAAAACGTGAAGTTGAGATGCAACAAAAATTAGAAGATGAGGAATCAACGACATTGGGTGTGCGTGAAACATACACGACACTGCAACAGGAGGTAGATGTTAAATCGAAAAAATTGCGCAAATGTTTTGCAAAATTGCAAGCGCTTAAACAAGAGCTTGAGGATATTAATGGTGAATATAACCGTGATCGCCGTGAATTGGAAGAAACACAGCATGATTTAATGAAAGAATTAAAATTGAAATATTTAATTATTGATAATTTTATTCCGGTTGAGGAGAAACATAAAATTTTATCGCGTGTACGTTTTGATGATGATGAAGAGACATGGATGATTAAGGAGACAAGTCCGACCTCGGTGGATTTTATTAAACGACCAACGTCGGTGGCCGGCGCACGAAGACCCGTAACGGAATATGCAAAAATTGCGTTAGCAATGGGACGAAGTTATCGTTACGCCGGGGAAAATATTTTGAATTTAGAGTTGGATATGCCAGCGCGTACAACATTGGATTACCAGGGCCCGGCAATAGCACCAACTATTCAAGCAGTGCTGGAAGAAGCGTTGAGAGATGAGGGTGATATTGATGTTGACGCGTCTAATGTGAGATTGCGTACGCCAAAACCTAGAATTCCATCATCCACAAGAGCGCGGCCAAAGAGTGTCGGTAAAATACCACAGATGCAAATTCCAGCGCCAGTTTATCCAAAGACACGTGGCCTCGTGCCTAAATGAATAGAAGAGAGATGCGAATATTTAATTTGAATTAATTATTCAGCAATTGAATCATGTTTTATTTTTTATTATTTCTTTTTTAATTAGTTTTATTTTGTATATAATTTGTTATTTAATGGGAAAGGAACAGGGGTTAATTTATTTTTTGTATTGTTTTTACGATAAATGCGTAGGGGAAATTCGGTGAAAATGAACTGATGAGCGGTATTTATATTAGTGCACTTTTTTGCTTTTTAAGCGGAATTTTACGTGCAATCTTTTTCTAGTCAATGTCAAATCATAAAATTGATAAACATAAATAAACGTAAAATCATGTGCAAGTTTTTTTTTTCATCATATTTTTCGGTAAACAACTTTTTCTTTCTATGGAGTTGTAAAAGATCTACGCCTGTTCATTTTTTAATTTCATTTTAAAATTATAGTACATTCTTAATTATTAATATAACACAATTTTCTTACTTTGTTTTTTTTTTCTTAATCTGTAAACCGTTGATGTGATAATATTGAATTTCATTTCGATATTAATTCTTAAATCTCACATTAAGCATCGCAACATGGGAAAACATTTTTATCATTGACTTGTATTCACTCAATATATTTATTTTTTTTTTCGCGATTTCTCCATCTCTCTTGCTCTTTGTCTTTGTCTTTATCGCTATGTCCATTTTTACGGCCTCTGTAAAAAATATACTAATACCAAGTGAAATATTTATCCTGTCTTTCTTACTGTTTTGTTCATGTTGTTTTCCTTGCTGTTCTGATGATGACGATGTCGATGCAACTGTTACTTTTGTTCGTAAACAAATACTTCAAACACATTCACTGAACTTTATATTTCAAATAATCACTACACTATTTCATTTATAAATTCTCATCTCGATAGTAGAGAAAAAAAACCAAACCGATCGAGAGAACCATTAAAATGGAAACCTATATTTTAACATAGTGTAAACCGTGAGAGGAATAATTCTACATCCTCATTAAAATACAAAAAAAAACGAAAAAAGAAATAAGCGAAAAAAAAAAGTAATAATGTTAAATGAAATGAAAATTACTACTCCAGTTTCTCTTTTTTTTTTTTTTTTTATTAAAATCTTTGTGAATGCTGCTGCGAATAATTTCCATATTGGTTTTGTTGCGGATAACCAATTGGCGGACCAGCCGACGATGGTGTGTTGTATTGTGATGGCGCACCATACAAATGTTGTGGATATTGATTTGGTGGCGGTCCACCATACTGTCCTTGATTTGGATTCATTCCACCATATGGTGTAACTGACTGTTGATTGTAGTTATAACCATTATTCATATTATTCAAGGGCGGCGGCATATTTGCCATGTTGTTCATATATCCAGTATTGTTGAATGATTGTTGGGGTGGGTGTTGATAATTCGTAAATTGATTTGATGGCATTGTACCCATATATGGCGGCTGCTGATGTGATTGTTGTTGATGTTGCGATTGTTGTTGATTTTGCGGTAGATAATTGTGTGTATAACCTAATGTGGGAATGGAAATAGTTGTTGAACCTGGCGGTGCCACATCCTGTGCCATTGGTGAATTTGATTTTTCATGCTGTGTATTAATGTGCGATTTAACGACATATTTATTTGGTAAATCGCCCATAATATTTGCAATTAACCGTTTTGTTTCATTTAAAATAGATGTTGGATCACCGCTATTGTTGCTATTGGATTCTTTTTTTTTTAATGGCGATTGTGAACGCGATCGTGACCGCGACCAAGATCTTGAAGGCGAATTGGTGCGTGAATGTGTTTTCTTCTTTGCCTTCTCATTTTCAGAAACATTTTTATCCGCTGCTTTATATATATCCTCAAATGTATAATCATCATCGTCATCCGACAATTCCAATTTTCCTTTCATTCTATCATCATCTTTTTTTGCTTTCATTAGCTGCCCCTCTTCTTCATCATCAGCAAACATATCTAATTTTGGTTTCCACTTGACATTATCAGCGTCGTCACTTGGATTGTGTCCACCTTTACGCGAGGCGAATGGCGAAACACTACGTTCACGTCTCACTGAAATTTCTTCAATTTCTTTAGTGGATGGTGGGGTTCCAAGTTTATTATATTGCAATATATTACCACCTAAATTAACAAATGCTCGCAATTTTTCAACTCTTCCTGGATCACTTGCCTCTAATATTTTCAAAAAATTAATTAGACCATGCTGTTCATCTGTTCCCAATTCTTTGAAATTTTGCAATAAATTTTTCAAATCATTATCCGTTAAATTTTCCATGCGTTTGGCATGAGCGTCAATTGAGTCAATCGGAGTTTTTATTGGTAAATGAACGGATGATGGTAGCAATGATGGTTCGGGCAGTTTTTCCGGCGTTATCGAAGTAACAATGACTGGGGTAGAAGCAATTGCAGGTGGTACGGGAGCGGGTGCGAGTGGGGGTGCCACCACAGTGGGTGCAACTGTTTCCGGTACGATTGATTGTGAATTGGCGGCTGTCAAACTTTTAACAAAGTTTGCAGCAGTCACAGGTTTATCACTGCGTTGCGATGCCTCAGCCATACCAACCACTGCATTTATCAAAGTTTCCAGTTCGTCTTGCGAGACATTGGTGCGACCCTGTGCTATTAACGCTGCGGCTATTTGCTGTGCAATGGCAACTTTATCAACGGCACCTACACCTGGAACACTTACGGGTTCCGATTTCATCGGTGGAATGTCAATTGTACGTGTGAAAATTGTTCGCGTTGAGAATGACGCTATTGATCGCGCCATTTCCATTGCCTGTTTCTTTTTCTTCTCCTCTTCCTCCTCCTTTCGACGCTTATCTTCAGTAGCTCGATGTAACAATTGTGCAATATTTTGTATCGCCGATTTTGTCGCAGGTATCGCCATTTTTTCAATCATATTCGCGAATAATTGTCCCTTCAATTTTTCTTTCACTGTTTCAAAAAGGACACTTACTTCCTCGTCATGAAGCAATTCCTCGGCGGAATTTGGCTTTGCCTTCTCTGCTGCAAGAGCGCGCGAGAGTAATGTGACAATTTTCGGACCGAGTGAACCTAATTGACCTTCAAGCGCCGTGAGTAAACGAAGAAGACCAACAATTTCTAGGTCTTCTTTTAGCGGATCGTCTTTTGGACCGGGACTTTGTGATTTCTCTTTCATAGGTACATAGCTAGAATAATGGCGCGATCGTGGCATGGCTGTACGTAGAATTGGTGGTGGATAATAATTGCGATATGACGATGCTTTTTCACGCGAATAAGCATAAGCTAAATCACGTTCACGTGCTATGTCGCGTTCACGCTCATGACGCTCGCGATATTCATCACGATCACGTATTATGCGCTCTGGTTTTATTGTTTTTGTACCAACATACTCTACATCATCGTCACTATCCAAATGATGCCGCGAACGTTTTGGTGACAAATGACGCTCTTCCTTTTCCGTGCGTTTTTCACTGCGGGATGACGAAGTCCATTTGATTGGTTCGGGCGGTTTATCCTCCGGCAATTCTAAGCGCTTCCTTATCTCCTCCTTTCGCAATGCCAATTGTTCATTGTGCATCTCGCGCATTCTCTTATTCCAAAATTCAATCCATTCCGGTTTAAAATCATGTTTACTTGGATCTTTACCTTCAGCTTGCAATTCTTTGTATCGACGATTCCAAAATTTTTTCCACTCGTCTGGATATGACGGATGCTTCTCCGGATTTTTTTCATGAAATTTCAATGCACGATCCAATGTTTCTTCAGCGCGACGTATTTGTTCACGAAATTTGTCCCATTTATCGCGTTCGCGTAATTGCTCAGTGGAGCGTGAACGCGAACGTGAACGGCCATGACGTGATGATTTGGAATTACGATATTTTGTTGTTCGTTCGCGACTTTGTGCACGACGATTTCGACTGCGCGAACGTGATCGTGATCGATCAGGTGATGGACTGCTTGAAATACTAGACAATGATGACAGTGACTTTGTGTCATCTGATGGTCGCATTTTTTTCACATCCTTCTCCGATTTCCTATGTAATTTGTCCTTAGTGAGAATACGAATTTTCATTGATCTAAATGAATGGAAATAGAAAAAAAAAGAAAAAAAAAACATCATGGTCCTGCAGTTAATATGGAATTTTATTATTTAGCCATTTATTCAGTATATAAATTTGTTTCACTTACGATTTACTCGTGTCCGGTTCAATCTTCTTCGGGAAAGCTCTGTCAATTATTTTTTCTTCCTTCTTCGGTTTATCTTCGAAACTTTCTTCCAACATGGTCGTGTCTTTTTCGTTTTTTTTTTAAATACAAAAATATAATGAATGAAATATTCCCAAGCAAAAAATAAGTTGTGTCGCAATCGTGAGTGTATTTATTTATAAATTAAAACGAATAAAATAAATAAATAAATAATAATCACTCACCTTTTTTCATATCAATGTTCATTTCCGCCAACTTCTCATCAAAGTTCGTCACCCATCGCACATCGTAAACATCCATAAATGTTAACTCGGCCGTTTCCCTGTGTACACGTAGAGGAAACACAGCCACGTTTTAAAATATAACACAAATGACAATATTTCATGTGACAAAAATGATGAATTAGTGTGAATTCAATCACAACCACAATAAATAGATAGAAAACAAAACAATAAAAAAAAACTAAGAATAATTGTAAGGAGGATATTTCCACACCTACCTAAAATGATAATCCTGATACACATTTTTGATATATTGTATTTTATTCTTCTCAAATTGATTTTTATCAACGAGTTGTGGATGCAATCTGCCAAACTTTTCTTCAATCTTCTCTGCAACTAACACGGATATTTCATTGGCGCCCCGTTTATAATTTTGCGTACGCGGTAATTCAGTTATAGCACGTGATATGGTTGGAAAATGACGATTGAGATATGTTATACGATGATTGTAACTGGTAATATGTGCCATAACGGTGCGTGGATCGCCACGTTTATCACACAACACACATGTATAACTTGGCTCACACGAATCATTGTCAACTAATTCCAATAAATATTCGAGGCCAACTAATGGTGAGCTTTGATGACGATCCAAACTGACTTGTATTGTTGTTGAACGCGTCATTTGATCTTCCATGCCTGGTGGCACGGGTTCACCAGGCGCCAATGCATCAGGTATTGCTGTTGGTCCTTGATTTGCAATCTTTACTGTCTCTCGCATTGACCATAATGACACCGGATATGGCCACTCGTCCAATTTTATTTTATGTCGACTCGATGTATTGTGATTCTGTAATTTATGCGCGCCAAACAGAGCAATATTGCATATATGACACCAAATATCACCATCCTCTGTACGTGAATAAACTGGACGTAGTGTACCATCTTTGGCGGTTACACTGCATCGCATCAAACGTTTGCGATCATTGTCTTCCTGCAAGAATCGTTATTTATATTAAACTATTAAATTAATGTCAATTAATTCGATATTAATCAATTGTAACGGATTTCTGTTTGTTTGTTGTTGAATATTTCTATTAAAAAGAAAATTAATTATTCATCAATTATTAATTCATTTGTATCTCAAATTAATTCAATTT